>WEDG01004664.1:0-36906 GCA_017591395.1 Schistocephalus solidus | reverse complement strand
CCACTACTGGTATTCAAACCTTATCATCCTTCTGGAACTAGACCGCTGTCGGATTATTTGGCATTTGTTAAGATTAAGGTTCAGCAGCCACTTATCACACCATGTTTGCAAGCGATCTAAGTTTTGTTGTAATTTCCGCGCATACTCCGGTTTTTCAATCGATTTCCATAACTTCAAATCGTCAGCGAACATTACCTTCTCGCATGTCAGACAATCCAGGCCGTCGTTTACGTATATCAGAAACAAAATGGGACCCAGAACGCTGCCCTGCTGGTTTATAGGTCACAAATTGCCGTTCTAGACTTCCTTGCTTTTTGTCTGTAATGTCAGAGTCATTTTTGCTTTTCGGTCAGTGGGTTTGTTTGAAAGGAAAACCCTGCAGCCTGGGGAATGATGCCAGTTCAGAAAGGGCAACGCATGTTTTTAATATCTATTGCGTTTCTGGTTACGAGGATTCTATACTAGACAAGGAGGCATGTGCAAGCGATCGCTCATCGTTGGCTGAAGAATTTTCACGCTACTAACGGAAAGTGTATGAAACAAGAATTATGGAATGGCATGATGCAAAGTCTTAATTACACTTCCTCTACATCATCAGGGGGTTAAATGATAACGATGACATCACTGTATTGAAAGTAGACAAAAATGTGACATTTGCGTAAAATGATTACAGAAATGAGTATTCCGGCTGATTTGTCTCTTTTGCATATGAAATCATTCATATAATTTTTTTCCGTTATCTTCGGCGAGCAGGCGAATCAGCCACCAAATTCTTACCATTTTAAGCAGACCATTTCCTCGCCCACTATATTTGTGCAGATATGTTTCCAAATATACTATTTTAATTCAGAGCCTTCGTGTTTGCCCGTTATCTTCTGGAGCCAGAATCTTAAATCTGTGCCCTTTACTTGCAATTTGGATATTGTTTTAACGAACCACTTGACAAATATCAGCCACCATTTTGCGCAGCTCCACATAGGGACTATGGACGGTGCGTTTGCCCCGGAAAGAGATGTCAAGATTCTGCAGTTTGGTATCCTCGGTCCCGATGAAATTGTAAGGGTGCTCCGGGACCTTTTACTGCTTTCAAAAATAATATCTCAGATAAAATGAGCTGGTAGTAAATGCAGGATGGATATGTGATCCGCATTTTAGCTAGTTACCGAAAGTTAGAAAATCCGACGACAATATAGAGACAGAGGTGGCTCCTGTTGACCTCTATTCCCGAGTCGGCCTTTATGATTATGTTACCGTTGATGCTTATATGCTCAGTAGGTCACTTCTGATTTTGACTTTGCTTTCGGATTAATCACAATTTATTTCTGCAAATTCGAACTGTGCTGTATCAGTTCCTAGCCATATTTGACAGTTCGGAGGATTTTGCAGCGATTTCTCTCGTTGGGGTTTGCATCCACGTTATTTGCCCGAGATTCCTGAAAAGCCGTCAGAATTCGCACGTTGCTGAGTGCTTTTGATTTCTGTAAGGGATGTCGATGACGACACTTTTAATCCGACCCATTTTTACGACCTGCGGATGTGTTGTAGCGCTCACCTGGCGGGCGGAAGGAGATGACAACGATCAACGGCATGTTAAATTGGACATTAAACTGGTTGGCAGTCTTTGTAGTCGCGTCTTAAATCGTAGACCTAGTTGGTTTCTATAGTCTGGGTACAATTCCCTTCAAATAATTAGTCGTTATTAGGAGATATTATAGTAGTGGTCACTAAACAGGACACAGGCGAAGCTGGTGCCTGATGAGTAGGAGATGAAACTAGTATTTCCGTTGGCAGATGCTTTTGCCACTGTCATTATAAACAACCGCGTCTGTATCTGGCCAATTCACTTCCAGACGCACACCCTGAGTTATTTTGTTGCCGTCTCGTTTATCTCTCCAAGCTGGGCGTCTGGTCTCATCTACGGGGCCCCATTTCTACCATTAAAGCAGAATTGACAGCATTGTCAGCTACTGCAGGATACAATGCTCAGTCGCATTCACAACATTGCTCCACTGGTTTTAAAGTCTAACCACTACAAGGTAGATTAAATACAATCGGCTACTGGCCATTGAAACAAACCCCCTTTTTCAATAGTCATGCTTAAACAGCAACATCTCTTTTTTGGACTGTTCGTGATTTATTCTCTATGTTAGATGACGTTGAGTTTTTGATGCTATCTGCATATGCTTTGGTCCCACTGTCAACGGGACTACCTAGGCTAACTTTCTCCTAGCTGTTGCTGCAGTCTTTTCGTTTCATTGGCTTATGGACACCACCTTCTAAAGGACAAGTACGCGCTGTAACATGCGTAAGCTACTGCGTTCTAAGCTGTTGGTTATCTTTAATAATTTATGCTTCAGCTATCAACTATCAGTCACCGCTCACTTGCCTTCCTGATACCTCTTTAAAATGAATATAAACAGCGTTTTTAGTGGCAAGTTGTTTCGTTGTGGGTTCACGCACAAAACAGAGCAGCTTTTAAAGCAAATTAAGTCTGTCGGTTTGCATAAAGCTTTCATGTTGGCAGCTGCTGGCAGTTCGTTAATCGTAAATGCTTTTACTTTTAGAAACAAATGTCCGTGGCCCCGGATGGTGGGATTAAGTATGCAGAAACGATGGAAGGCGGAAAGCCCAAGCTTGGTGGTCTTATGGACCCACGACAAGGGTGTGTTAGCCGAACAAGCATTTGTCAGACATGCAGTGGCAACGCGGCATCCTGCCCAGGTCATTTTGCACATGTGGAGCTCGCTAAACCAGTCTTTCATGTCGGTTTTCTGAAAAAGACACTCAAGATCCTCCGATGTGTTTGCTTTCATTGTTCTAAGTTGTTGGTGAACCCACAGTCCGAGAAAATTGTTGAAATACTAAGAAAAACAAAGCACGACCCTCGACGACGTCTCGCCTTCATGTACGACGAGTGCAAGTCACGAACTACATGCTTGTCTCCAGAGGATATTGGCAACGGTGAACGAGAACTCACTCTCGAAAGCAAGGTAACCCTGCGTTTTCTGAAGTAACCTAGTAGCCTCTTTGATGGCTCCTTTTTCATCTAAAGGCTTCTGGTAGGTGTCAAAAATACCTTCAGTTTACACAGACAATACAAACACGTTATTTTTCTTGCTTCCCTCTGAAAGCGCTACTCCACCGGTTTGTTAAATCTGTTTGCCGCAGTTGATTCTTGTAGTTCGACCGTGATTGTGGTCTCCTTAAAAGTCGGTATTTAAACCCTTTGTCTCTCTAAATTACTTAACGTCTAACTTTATTCCTCATCTTTCCCCCCGACACAGTTGACGTTTTCCTATGTACATCCGTATGCTTATTTTTTAGACCACAAGAACTGGTTGCGGGAGATTTCAACCCCATTTCCGTCGAGCCGGTTTAGAATTAACAGCCGAATGGAAACGTGTTAATGAAGAGTCGCAGGAGAAGAAGATAAATCTGTCGGCTGAACGTGTTTTGGAGGTATTCAAACGCATCTCAGACGAGGATTGTGAGGCTCTTGGTCTAAGTCCAAAGTATGCGCGTCCAGACTGGATGATATGCACTGTACTTCCTGTTCCACCCCTTGCCGTTCGCCCAGCCATCGTTATGTATGGTGCAGCTCGCAACCAGGATGATTTGACACACAAGCTGGCGGATATTATCAAGGCAAACAACCAACTCCGTCGGGATGAGCAGAATGGAGCCGCAGCACACATAATTACTGAGGATGTAAGAATGCTCCAATATCATGTGGCGACGCTCATTGACAATGATATTCCTGGACTCCCCAGAGCAATCCAGAAATCAGGTCGTCCTTTAAAGTCAATCAAACAGCGACTAAAGGGTAAAACTGGTCGTATACGTGGAAATTTGATGGGCAAACGCGTTGACTTTTCTGCCCGTACGGTCATTACCGCTGATCCTAATCTCGGCCTGGATCAGGTAGGTGTTCCGCGAACAATCGCTCAGAACCTTACTTACCCTGAACGAGTGACGCAGGCCAACATCGACTTTCTACAGAAACTCGTACAGAATGGCACCATGTATCCCGGGGCTAAATTTATCGTCCGGGAAAATGGTGATAGAATTGACCTTCGTTATCATCCGAAAGCTGCGGATTTGACTCTCCAAGTTGGCTACACCGTTGAAAGGCACATGCTCAACGATGACTTTGTGGTTTTTAATCGACAACCGACTCTTCACAAAATGTCAATGATGTGTCACCGAGTCCGAGTACTACCCTGGTCAACCTTTCGCTTAAATCTGTCTGTTACAACACCATACAACGCTGATTTCGACGGGGATGAAATGAATCTTCATCTTCCCCAATCGGTTGAGACAAAGGCTGAGATTAGCCAGCTTGCAAGAGTGTCTCGTTTAGTCATTACTCCACAAGCAAACAAGCCTGTCATGAGTATTGTGCAAGACACCTTGACTGCTGCTTATAAAATGACACAACGGGATGTTTTCATTGACCGGGCAAACATGATGAATTTGCTCATGTACTTACCCACATGGAATGGAAGAATGCCAAGACCCGCCATCTACAAACCACAACGCCTATGGACTGGCAAACAGCTATTTAGCCTCATAATACCTGGCAGGATAAATTGCATCCGCACACATAGTATGCATCCAGAGGATGAGGACCGTGGCCCTTATCGATGGCTATCTCCTGGCGATACGAAAGTACTTATTGACGATGGCGATCTCGTTTGCGGTATCTTATGCAAGAAAACTTTGGGTTCGGCATCAGGGTCACTTATTCACCTTGTGGCACTCGAGCAAAACTTTGAACAGGTTGGAATGTTCTTCAACAATATTCAGACCGTCATCAATAACTGGTTGCTTCTTGAGGGCCATACAATTGGTATCGCTGACACTCTTTACGACCAAGCCACCCGAAAGCAAATTGGCGAAACCATCACAAAAGCAAAAGATGCTGTTTTTGAGATAATTGACCAAGCCCATAACTATGATCTTCAACCAACACCTGGCAATACTCTGCGTCAGACCTTCGAGAATAGTGTCAATAAAATCCTTAACGACGCTCGTGATAAAACAGGGAGCTGCGCCCAGCGTTCTCTATCAAAGTATAACAACTTTAACATAATGGTCGTGGCGGGCTCCAAGGGTTCGCGCATTAACATTTCGCAGGTTATCGCCTGTGTCGGTCAACAGAACGTAGAAGGCAAGCGAATTCCTTTTGGTTTCCGTCACCGAACTCTACCACACTTCATTCAAGATGATTATGGTCCGGAGTCCAGGGGATTTGTTGAAAACTCTTATCTTGCTGGTCTGACCCCTACTGAATTTTTCTTTCACGCCATGGGTGGTCGTGAAGGTCTCATCGATACTGCTGTGAAGACGGCCGAAACCGGTTATATCCAACGCCGTCTAATTAAAGCTATGGAATCCGTCATGGTCAAATACGATGGGACCGTTCGAAATCAGATAAATCAGCTTATCCAGTTGCGCTATGGCGAAGATGGTCTGGATGCAGCTCATGTAGAATTCCAGCGACTTCCATCTTTTAAACCATCTGACGCGGCTTTTGAGCACAATTTCCGTTTTGACGTGAACAATGAGCGTGCACTGCGTCGGTGCATGCCGGACGACATGGTTCGCAGTTTGGCGACGGATCCCGAAACTCAAGCGGAGCTTGATGCCGAATGGGCTACCCTGTGTGCTGATAGAAAATTACTGCGCTCTATCATTAAAAAACCAGAGGATCGTGTCGTACTACCCTGCAATATCGCACGCCTTATTTGGAACGCACAGAAATTATTTGAAATCGACACACTGTCTAAGACAAATCTGCACCCCCGTCAGGTTGTAGAACAAGTTCGCGAAACATGCAAGCGGCTCATTGTTGTTCCAGGTGAGGACTCACTCAGCAAGGAGGCTAACACAAACGCCACTATTTTGATGTCATGTTTAATCCGCTCAACATTATGTTCCAAGAAAGTGATAGAGGAACATCGCCTCTCCTACGAGGCCCTAGATTGGGTGCTTGGAGAAGTCCGCAGCCGTTTTCAGCAGGCTCAAATCCACCCTGGTGAAATGGTTGGTGCACTGGCTGCGCAGTCACTTGGTGAGCCCGCCACGCAAATGACCCTAAACACTTTCCATTACGCCGGTGTGTCTGCCAAGAACGTCACTCTTGGTGTCCCGCGTCTTAAGGAAATTATTAACGTCAGTAAGCGTCCGAAGACACCTTCAATGACTGTTTTTCTCACGGGACAGGCTGCTAGAGATGCCGAGAGGGCCAAAGATGTAGTCGCACGTCTAGAACACACAACTCTGCGAAAACTGGTTAACAGCACCTCCATTTACTATGATCCTGATCCAAAGAATAGTGTCGTTGAGGAAGATAGAGAATGGGTCTCCACGTACTACGAGCTTCCCGACTTTGACGTAAACGCCATCAGCCCATGGATGCTGCGAATAGAATTCGCTCGTAAGGGCATGACAGGCAAAAAATTGACCATGGAACAGATTGCTGACAAAATTACTCGAGCTTTTGGAAACGACTTGATCTGCCACATCCCTGATGATAATCTGAAATTAGCTATGCGAATCCGCATTATGAACAGTGATTTGGAAAAGGACCTTAAGGAAGCTGATTCAACTGCAGACAAGATGGAAGACGATACGTTCCTGCGGTTTATCGAAGCCAATCTGTTGACAGACATTTCTCTCCAGGGCATCCCACAAATAACTAAAGTTTACATGCACTTCCCGAAGACACAGGACAAACAGCGTGTTATAATTCGAGAAGATGGCAGTTTCGATTGTGTTGCTGAGTGGATGTTAGAAACCGATGGAACATGTCTAATGAAGGTGCTCGCTGAACGTGATGTTGACCCCGTGCGGACTGTTAGTAATGACATTGTTGAAATATTTGAGGCGTTGGGAATCGAAGCAGTTCGAAAGGCTATAGAAGTGGAGATGCATCACGTGATCTCTTTCGATGGTTCTTATGTCAACTACAGACATTTGGCCCTCCTCTGTGATGTGATGACGGTTAAAGGTCATCTAATGGCTATTACTCGCCATGGCATTAACAGATTAGATACAGGTGCTCTTGCCCGTTGCAGTTTTGAAGAGACCGTCGATATTCTGATGGAGTCTGCCAGTCATGCTGAGTTTGACCCCATGGCTGGTGTTTCTGAGAATGTGATGCTGGGCCAGTTAGCGAAGATAGGTACGGGATGCTTCGACCTGTTGCTCAATTCTGGCAAATGCCAAGAGGCTCAACCAATTCCAATGGCAGGTGCTATGGGCATGGGACTTTTCAATGGTGGCATCTTGGACGGCTCAGGTGCAGCGTGGGCGACACCCAGCTTTGGTCTTTCCGCGGGTGCTGATGGGATATCTATGCTAGCCAGTGGACCTGGTAGCCGCACTCCTTGGTACAGCGCAGCGTCACCTGCTGGCTCCCTCGTCGCTGGAATGGATGCATCACCATGCTTAAGCCGTGGGCTTGGCGGCGTCACAGCTCCTCACGAAGCAATGTTCTCACCTCAAATGTACCGTCACGATCAATCTTACTCTCCTGGTCGTAGTCCTCAACTGGACAGCCCGCGAACTCCTGACATTCCTTTTTCACCAGCGATTATGTCGGGCTTTGCGAGTCCCATGTCACTGACTGGTACGCCGCAGACGGACCTTGGATCACCCGGATCAAGCCCTGGACATTCAGGGAGCGCCGGAAGCAGTTCCTTTGGCTACGCCAGTCACATGAGTCTGGGTGGTGACGCAAGTTATTCTCCCCTTTCAAGACCAACTTACGGCGGAACCGGCAGTTCTTCCAGCCTAAGCTTGGGTGCTGATAGTAGTTCGCCCAGTTACTCACAGCAGCAGTCCTACTCTCCCACTTCGGTTGGCTACCTTCAACGTTCACCACAGCGGAGCATATCTGGTTTTGGTTTCGGATCATCCGTATCACCCACAGGTGCTTCTCCCGACAGTTTGGATTCGTACAGTCCCGGCAGCCCTGCGTTACCAGGTTCCGGAATAAGTTCATCTGGCCGGGGTCCGTCAAGCTGGATCGCTCCGGGTTCAGACACTCCCGGTGGCTTCTCGCCCAGCATCGATTCAGGTTCATCGTTGAGTAATCTGATGCCCAACTTCAATCCGTACAGTCATCCCAGTCCCCCTCCCATGTACTATGCATCTCCATCTGCACCACGCTACAGTCCACAGCCGTCTTTTGGAGGCTCTTCTATGTTATCCTACTCACCACACCTTGGCACTCCCAGTTCACCGAGTGGTGCTGGAACTACGACCGGAATCACGGGCCCCAGCCACTCTCCGTTGTCCTATCCAGCCACACCAAATTACCCATTGTCTTCTCACGGTGGCGCCATGGGAACCGGAACTGGTTCAAGCATAAGTGGTCTTGGTCTCTCTGGTACAGGATATGGAACATCGTATTGCCCGTCGGCTTTCAGTCCTTCCAGTTTTCAGAGTTCGTCTTCACAATATCTAATGACATCCCGACGCCCTGTTTCGCCTTCACCAAGTCCGCGAGAGTACTCTCCTGCCCCATCCTCGGACAACCGCCGTCAATAGTTCTTATCGAAAACCCTTGTATTATATTTTGCCCACTTCGACTTCTGTAAATTCCAAAATGCCCAAACAGTTTTTTTACTGAAGGTTTTGTCATATTTGATTTATTAATTATAAAAGGTTAAGTCAATGCTGTTTCCTGCGGTGCTGCGATCCGTGCTGATGGATAAAAATTTACGCCTGCGGTCGTATGTGCCACGTAGCGGATTATACAATTGCATAACAGTTTGTCGAAATTTTGTCACTTGTCATTTACTCGAGGAGCAGTGCTCTCATTTCCTTAGTGATGACGTTGGCTTTTCGGAACAAAAGAAATGTTACCGACAAAGACAGAAGATACTGATGAAAGTTTCAGATTTGAACACGATTTATTTGATCTTCGAGCATTTTCGAGTCAAGTTTGCTACCATTTTGGTCACGGGCAGCCGCCTGTTGACTAAGATTGCGAATACTCAGGGATTTGGGTGGCATTCATAGACCCGTTCTGATTTCTGGGCGGGATGCTCATTTCATGACTGCATTGTGCTAACGTTTCTTTACTTGGGTAGTTTTATGCCATGACTGGACAGTTACTTTTGGGGTCATTTTATGGAAAGCAGCCGCCATTCAGCAGCGGGGGAAGTAAAGGATTAACTCAAAACTCGGGGATTTTCGTTCTAGGTCATGGACAGACCACCCTTTGCTGCTGGCTGTCAGAGATAAACAATGGATTCAGAATATCAATAGACTCATGGGTTGGCTGGGAGATAATAGGCCGGCCCATTCAAGCCGCCTTTTACGAGTGGCTTGAGATGTCCTAACAGCAATTGTGGAATAGTCTGAAATTAAGGCTGTTTTCAGAAGCCTCGATTTTTGCTCTTATGACCGCATGTTAATCGAGGTGCCATAACACGCTCAGTACCTGTGCAGGCTGAATAAACCCCATCAGTAGTATGAGCTGCGGTTTCTTCAGCTATCTGATGCTACCCACTTTCAGTCCAATGGCCGTCACTCACGAGGAATGCTTTGCACTGGTCGGAAGTGCAGTCGTAATCACACGGGTTCTTATGGAGTGCGTGGACCAACCAACCAAATTCTCAACTCCTTTCTTCGGATACCTGGCGTTCTGAAGGCTTTTGTGCCTCTGTTCTAGCACCGCAATCATCAGTGTATTCTAGATAGTCTAATCGGTATTCAGACACACGTTTGGCACCAGATATTGTCGATGGAAAGCGTATAAATTTGGCAGGAGTGCTATCTATTAGCGCTTTACTGTTGATATGCTTATATATTACTCCGCTGTTTTCTTCCAGAGGTGGAAGTTCACTCGGTACGTAGTAAATTGAAAAACATAACTTTGATTTGGAACCAAGCAATGTATTGGTCAGTTTTTTGAAAGTTTAACAAGATCGTGATCACAGTGCTGGTCAATGGCTTTAGCAGTTACAGTAGTCGGGCCCTCGGACCTCGCCACAATTTTAGTCGTTTCCCTTTTTAATAGATTTTTCGGCCTCCTTCATTTACTTAACCATCATTATGCGGCGTTGACCAAGTGTCCTAACGGTCGTACCTAGCTCGAGCTGCCTTGGGATTACAAGACCAATTTTTGTGCTGAGTTTCGGGAGTTAACCCTTTAATTCTTTCACTCAACTGCGCTGCCACCTTCAGAGCGAACTGCATAACAGGACTGGATTTTCATTCTCGAGCAAGGCGAGAATTAAGCCATCAGACATCTTCGGATAACCTGACTCGATGTCGCCAGTTTTGGTAGGTCACTTCAGTCTGTTTTCATGCACTGCCGCAGAATCTGCAGCTGACTGGAATATGCGTAGGCTACTTGGTTATATAGGCGTTGTTGAAACACAGATTCCACTAATGTTCGAAACGCCAACTCTTTGCATCAGATGGTGAGCTAAACAATGCTAGAATAGCCGGTGGTTAATAATGCGAACAGTTGCTATTCGCTATGGATATAACGGACTGATAACATGGAATCTGGTTCTTTGGTCCGACCGACGGGACTAGTGGGCACGCCAACCAGTGACACATGCAGGGTGCAACGGTGCACACGTCATCAGAACCTTATTTAAACTTAATTTACGCCACTGGACTTCACCTTCTAAGCGAACGGAAGTTACCTTAGAAATCCGTTCACCTACTCCAAAATGGCGCAGATGTCTGAAAATTCCAAAATTATGTGCGGAGATTACAAACAATGACTTAACTTCTGCACACAGATGGTTCGAGCTAATTGTCATGACTGCCCACCAACGAGTAGCAATGGAACGTGGTACCGTCCTGGATTCTCTCGGTCGTTGCATCAGACCTAAGCGAAGGCAAACCATACATAGTATGCATCGGACGGGGACCTTTGTTCACACAGGGCACTGCGCCAGGTCTCCTGAGCTAAAGTAAGATTGATTCAAGCGTGCTGTTGACTCGTTATTAGGTAGGGGAGAGGGAATGAGATTGATACTGATTATTCACCTGTCATTAAGCCGGTCCAGTTCTCGATTTATCTAACTAGAATAAATCTGATGCGGTTGTGAACTATCACACCGCACTAAACATGGCGTTTGGCATGCTGCCAACTGGAAAGATAATTCAGCCCCTGTAGACAGAAATTATGGCTGGAATAGCTCCTTATCAACGTGACCTTTGTGAGGATCCCTTCAAAGGATAAATGGCATAACTTTCAGAGTCCGGCTTGCGTGTGTATGTGGGGACCGGTAAGCACTCACAGGCGTTGATTTGAATTCATTAGCCATTGTACTCACGCCAATCTCTAGCATGTTTGACTTGTTTTAGTGTTGGCATACATCGGGTGTATGAAGATGCAGCGAAGTAGATTTAGCGTAGGTCTCCTATACTCTGTACTTCGCGCTCAGTTATCGTTGCCTACAAGCGCGTGATTAGATTTCGAACACGGTGGACAAACTATCATACAGAACTATTTACGAGCGCACTGTGCATTCGTAGTTATGGGGAAGGGGCTAATAATGAACAGCCTAACCAAGACCTATTTTAAACCCGGCCAAAATCTGATTCATGCGGTATATGAGGCCTCCTACCAATTAATGTTGAAACTCCGGAAGGATGCAGTTATTTTCACTTTATATTTGAGATCGTGTCCTGGAGACACGGCCCTTCAACCCAAACGTGCTCGACCTGAAGGATGAGAGTTCCTTCACACCCTTCAGCTATATGAAGAGGTGAAAAACGCGCCTAACTCCTTGGTGGCTCGTTGCTCGCCGGACCAGCGATAGTTAAATTTTCTGAAAGGTCGATCGACAAGTTTAAACTGAATTAGTTGTTGATTCGAATCCTGTTATATACGCTCCTACAGGTCATGCGTACGTCCTACCTGTATTGAGTAAAATTCAAGAGATATAAAGATAGATAATCGCAGCAGAGCCGTGAGCGAGTGTGCTACCCAATGGCTCAAAAATTGGATTGAGATTTCCAATACGCCTGAAAAGTGGCATCACACATGAGAATGAAAGGCGAATGTCATAGAATATTAAGGCATCTAAGTTAGTTGGGGAGGCGATAGCAGATACAATGTATGTAGACATTAGCATGTGGGTTTAAAGGCACTTTACTGTCCAAAGTCTTCGGGCGGGCTAGCCGACTTGTATTACTAAGCGTGTGCTGGAAGCTTGAAAAATTATTACAAATACAAATACACACAGAGCGAAGAAACAGAGAGCGGTTTCGTGGATGATTAATTTTTCGGAAGGTCAGGTTTGACACTGAAGAGCCTAAACGTTATGTTGTCCCGAAATCCCTAGGTAAGGTGATAGGAGGCAGCAGGCGTCACCGTTTTCTAAATGAGGGGCTTGAAGAGTTTTCATCAAAAATACGGCAAACGAATGGTGGGCTTGTACGTTTCGAAAAATATTAACAACGACAGAATTATTAAAAAATTGTGCAAAAACGTTTAAAACCTTCTCCTGAGACCATGGACTGTTAAGCCGTTGCTTACCGATTATGCTCTTACGAGGGTTTTTGAGACGCAAGCTAGCAGGGGCCTGACTGACGGCATTAGGAATGATGCGTGAAAAAAGCACAGAGAATAATGGAATTTATTAATAAAAACCAAAGGGACTTGTGGCGAAAAGACAGTACTAAGCAAGGGCCCAAAAGCGCCCAAATCAGTAACCAACAGGATATTCCAAGTTGACGAACTCGACGGTAGTCTAAAACGGGTAAGAACTAAATGGAACGTAAATAAAAACGAAGGCCTTACGGCAACTTTATCTTCATGAAGGATCGTGTTGCTATGAGGGAAATAAGCATGCAAGTGACTCCAACAGCCATGAGGATTACACGTGTAATCTTTGTCATTTTTGCTTCGTTGACACGGTCGAGCATTATAAATCCAATGCTCCCCAAAGTGAACATGAAACTGCACAATAGGCCTTCCATGATATACTGGCTATTTATTCGCCATTGCATAAAAGCTACCTAAAACATGCTTGAATACGAACAAAGTTACCGGTCGCTGATTGCCTTTAGCATCTGTTTCAGTACCCACACTAGGTGGGCCGTTAATGATATCAAACACGACACCTGATTTCAACTTGAGCATTACATAAAAGTGGTTTACCTCCTGTAACTAAAAAGTAGGTGGCGAGGAGGCCCGTGAAGACAAGCATCGGAGGCGGAAGAGTAAGCCAAGAAGGCTTTTTCAGCTTTAGCCGAGGGCATTCGAGGAACTGGAACGTGGAGTGCAGAAAAAAGTCCATCTGACTTAGAGAACGAACGTCAATCGAAGAATTATATCACTAGCCTATGGGTGTAGGCCGTGTAAGCAACTAAGTAATTGCGTTTCCGCTGGAATTTTAACTCATTAAAATACATAAGCGGTAGTGAAATGTAACTCTGTCAGTGCGAATTAAGACCCATTAACTCCAGACTTATGGGGTTCTTCTGCGATAACTTAAAAGGGTTTTAAAGGATGCAGCGACAAATAGAGCACAAGGCAGGACAGAAAATTTCATGCGCCATTATGTATGTTTCCTAAGCCTTGCTTGCGTGTATGTTTTCCGTTTACTTAACATGTTTTTTGTCCAGATTATCGGCGCTTTCCTTTTTATAGTGTTTTCTCTAAGGTCAAGGTTGATATGCTTGATGAGCGCAACAATTATATCTGTGAAGAGCTGTAGGCATCCCTCTAATTCCAGATCTGTTGTTGTGACTTGTATATTGTATATTTTGAGGGTTACGGGCGTGGCCATTATTAACCCTATGTATACAAAATCGAAATTATAAATGCAGGTTTATATAAACAACATAAAATACAGTTAACAATTCTACATCACACGTGTCAATCGTCTTTGTACCTGCTCGATGGGATCAATTTTTTTTATTTATTCATTGCCAGTTTACAGGCAAGCTAAAAAAAATATATACAGTAGAGGGTCAAGCTGTCAGTAAAAAAAACTCCTGATCGCTGTTTCAGGTGTTTTCAGGAGAAAAAAACTGCAGCTTATTAAGTAATTAAAGTTCAGGACAGGGACGCGGTAACACAGGTGCCCGGTTAAGAACCTCTCCATTCAGTGTTACGCATCCGGTATTCTGCTGTACGACTGTTTAGTAGTTTAAACAGTAAAAATAGTCCCTTCTGTAATCTGCGAAGCTTCAGCGGGTCAAGGCTTGTAAGCTCAAAGCGTTGGTGGTAGGACAGGTTTCGGTGATCTGAATAGAAAACTCCTTTTGTTGAAAAGTGCTGGACTGATTCTATCTTCTTTCG
Source organism: Schistocephalus solidus (assembly GCA_017591395.1). Classification (NCBI taxonomy): domain Eukaryota; kingdom Metazoa; phylum Platyhelminthes; class Cestoda; order Diphyllobothriidea; family Diphyllobothriidae; genus Schistocephalus; species Schistocephalus solidus. Next base: position 22,619 of record WEDG01004664.1, on the reverse strand, counting down.
TTCACAAGCGTGCAGAAGACTAAATAGAAACGAGCAGTATTCCAGACTAGGCCTGACATACATTTTATAGAGGCCGATTCTAATTTTGATGGTTTTAAAATTTCTGAGAATTAACCAAGTAGTTTGGCGTGCTTTTGAGACAATCAGGGCGCAGTGCTCTGACAGATTAAGACTACTTGAATATAAATAAATTGTATATTTAGGGCCCAGGTAGCCCCGTCATTTAAAACTTAGTATAACGGTTTAAATAAATAAAAAGTGGATAATTGCTTCACTATGTGAGCAGCCATATTAACAGCAGAAATGAACAATATGGTAGGCATATCCAATTGAGAACGATTTGCCATTTTTAAAACAATAGTCAACAATCTTTAAAACAAACGGTGAACTAGAAAAGAAACAGTAAAAAAACTCCTACGGTTAAATCGGAGGCGGAGTTCGGCGAGTCGCCAATTTAAAAAAATTAGGAGAAAAAAACTGCTTCACTAAAAAATAAATAGCTAAAAAAAATGGGATAGTGCTGTGATGTTGCTGACAACGTATGAGGGTTTGGAACGCTCCTTGTCGTGTGAGAGATAATATAGCAGTCAGAGCTACTGTTCGTAACCACCAGTGGAGGTGAGAGAGGACGAAATCATCGTAGACATCAGGATCAAAACGAAGAGGGGACAGTAGAAGTCACGAGATCATCAGCGAGATGCGACCTTACCGATTGCATAGTCCACTAATCAAAGAGGCAAAACTATCAGAACCCGCCTTGATCCTCAACAAGGTTGTCAAGAGTTGGCAATGCTAGTTTAAAAGGAGGGGAAGAAAAAGTGAGACCAATATAATATCAAGGGAGCTGCCTCAAATACCAGGAGGACCCTTTTCGAAATCAAAAAGTTGCGAGTTAAAGAAGGAAAAAGAAAATAAGGACTTTAAATCTTCCGAAGTTTAATGTTTGCTTAACTTTGTTTTGAAAATAGCTAATGTGGACGACAACCTAATTTTCAGTGGAAGATTATTCCAGATGAAAGCATATTTGGAGGGAAAAAAACTGAGACTGGTTAATTGCGGAGCTAATGGTTGGTGAAATGATCATGGAGGCATTACGAGTGGCATAGTGTCGATCTACCAGGGTGAGAGCGTTAATACGTGGGAGATTTGGGCTAGAGTTAACGCGAAACAGGAAGCAGAGACCGGCTTCGAGTCTTCTTACCCATATAAATTTAATGTTTGCTAACTGGCATCTATCCGTATAAGAGATACTGGATCCAGGAAGAGAAAATAGTCTTCGAGTAAAAACCCTCTGATTTTTTTCAATCTTACTGCGTTCAGAGGCGTTCATCAGCCCAAATAGGGGACAGGAGTAATAGAGGATAGGAAGAACAAACATGCGGTATAGGTTTAACTTTATTTCCGGAAGGAAGAAATTATGTGATATAAAACCACATATCTGTGCAGCCTTTGCAGAAATTCGATCTGCATGAAGCGATAATGCTAGCTTGTTCGTGGAACTTAGACCTAAGTCTTTTATGGTTGATCGTTCTTAAAGTGTACTATTTTGAAATACGAGGTGTCCAGGAAGCTTAGCGGGGCAAAAACACATAAAACTACTCTTGGATGAAGAAAACTCCATCTGCCAAGTACAGCTCCAACGTGAGAGCATAAGTTGATCTGTGTTGATTTTATCCACGCAACTATTGGCAGTGTCTTGAGAAAATGAATAAATGCACTTGAGATCATCAGCGTAAACGAAATTTTGTGAATTTGTGAGTAAAGCTGAAATTTCGTTTATGTACAGAGAAAAGAGAAGGGGACCTAGAACCGTGCCTTGAAAAAAACGCCACTCGTGATCGGTTGAGGCGTCGAGTAGCTATTACCTACTAAGACCTTCTGGCTGCGGTTAGACAAGTAGGAACCAATGAAGTCAAGGAGAGGAGGCCGGATGCCGAGGGCTTCCAGTTTCACCAGAAGACGTCTCTGCGGTACCTTGTCAAAGGCTTTGCTCAGGTCAAAGTAGATCACAACCACTGACTGCTGCTCATTACGAAGAGAAGTGACGAGGTTAAGAAAAGCTAAATGACACACTTCGCATGATCTCCCAGGTAGAAAACCATATTGCGAGTCACTTAAGAGCTTATTTGCTAAGCAAAAGTTTGGCTAGAGCCGGGGTTTTGTGAATGGCTCGATAATTATTTACGTCCGAACGAGATCCCGACTTGGCTAAGCAATCGGGGGAAGCTCGGCACTCTCTTAATAACTGAGTTTGGAATACCGTCAGTCTCCGAAAAGTGCGAGACAAAATTATTTGCTTACGAATTATTTCTAAGGAGAAATCAATGGTACTGAAAGCATTAAACGAGGATGCCTAAAACGTCGGAACCGGTTCAGATTCTATCGTAAGATGATTTGCAAAGAATGCACTTAACAATTCTGTCCAGATCCTTTATAACTCCGGGCACATTTAGATCGTGCCCGTCTATGCGGTGGGGCTGATGTTTGTCGCCAATAACCATAACGGAGCACGTTTGCCAAGAAAGTGAGAGGCGCCATGTGCAACATCACTGAGCGAAGGCCTGAAGATCATTTTTTAAGAGCTCAAGCACGATGTTGCGGTCAATCGGTTTATATCGATAGGTAACTTTTAAATCGTCAGCGTACATAAAGGGCCTACCATACTGAAAACAATCAAGAACATCGTTGACAAAGAGGCAAAATAGAAGTGGGCCGAGCACGCTGCCCTGAATAACTCCGCTTCTCACATGCGTGGGGTTGGAGATAACATCGGAAGTCAAGCTTTTTAGATCTAATCATAAGTAGAGATGACAATTGCATCCTTGCATTAAGTTCTTACGTGCCGCTTGGACGAAGTGATCATTGTGTTCTTGCTTGGGAGTACAGTCATTTTTCTGTACCCAAATGTTGTGCAGTTAGGCAGAGAAATGTATGTAAAGGGGATTATCCCTAAATGAAAGAATTACTGAATGGGATAGACTGGAGCCCTGCACATGAACCTGAGCCAAATGCTGCCTGGTTATTCCTTAGTAATTTGATTCAGCAGTTGGTAGAGAAATTCTACCAACTTAAAAGACGATCGTGCGTCTCCCGACCCGAGCAGGTGACATCGGAAATAAAAAGGAATCTCAAGAAGAAAAGAAGACTGTGGAGAACATATGCCAGATATTAACAACCGGAACATTTTCCGCTTTTAAGAAACAGCGAAATCGGTGTCGGAATCTTCTGAGAAAAGACAGATCAGCCTTTGAGTCAGAAATAGTCAAAGACATACCAAGAAATTCGAAAACGTTTTATGCTTACGTTAATAAGGCAAAACGAAATCGCGACTGCATTCCTTGTCTTAAAGACAATCAGGTAAACAGGTTAACTGATAACTCTGATAAGACCAGCCTCTTATCCAATTTCTTTATGTCCATGTATTCCAAGGAACCACCTTTTGACGAGGACGAATACTACAGTTCTGCCATATCTACAAACAAAATCAGCACGGTGTCGTTCCCAATGGACACAGTAAGAAAAACTCTGAAACAGCTTCAGCCCACTAAATCACCTGGCCCAGATGATATATCCGCAAAAGTTCTCAATGAACTCACAGACCAGCTGGCCTCTCCACTCTCAAAGATATTTGAATCTTCGATGGAGGCGGGGGCTCTGCCTACCGAGTGGAAGATAGCCAACAAAACCCCTATCTATAAAGGAGGAGAGAGGACATCACCAAACAGTTTCCGACCAGTCAGCCTGACAAGTATCTGTTGCAAAATGATGGAGAAGATAATCAAAACGGAACTGATGAGGCATCTTGAAGAAAATAACTTGCTAAGTTCATATCAACATGGATTTCGAAGTAGTCGATCCTGCCTCACACACCTGCTCACATCCATGAAAAGTTGGACAAAATCATTAGAAATGGGTTTGTCAGTCGATGCGGTCTACATTGACTTAAGCAAAGCCTTTGACAGGGTTCCACACAAACGTCTGATCTTTAAGCTCCGTCCAATGGGTGTGACTGGCAACCTACTCAAATGGTTGGCCAACTTTCTCACAGACAGGCGCCAGCGTGTTTGTATCGGATACGCCAAGTCTCACTGGGAAACCGTTCAGAGTGGATTTCCGCAGGGCAGCATTCTGGGTCCCATTTTGTTTCTGATATACGTCAACGACTGCCTGGATTGTCTGACATGCGAGAAGGTAATGTTCGCTGACGACTTGAAGTTATGGAACTCGATTAAAAAACCGGAGGATGCGCGGAAATTATAAAAAAACTTAGATCGCTTGCAAACATGGTGTGATGAGTGGCTGCTGAACCTTAATCTTAAAAAATGCCAAATAATCCGACTGCGGTCTAGTTCCAGAAGGATGATTAGGTTTGAATAGCAGTACTTCATCAGTGGTCACCAACTCCAGGAGGTAAATATTCTAAAGGACTTGGGTTTATGGATAACACCAACTCTCAAACCATCGTCGCACTGTGCGAATATCGCAAAGAAATCTATGTGTATTTTAGGCGCAATCAGGAGGTCCTTCGTTAATTTTGACAGAGCTTTTTGGGCGCGTGTTTGGAACATTAATCCGTCCCGGTATTGGAATATTGCGTTCAGGCGTGGCACCTTTGGACAAAATTTCAACGGAGGGCAACGAAACTAGTCAAAGGATTGGAATGCCTACCCTATGAGGGCCGCCTAGCATTTCATTTCCTTTACTCGTGCGGCTTTAACTTTAAAGTCGCTGAAGCTAAAAGGTTATCTTCCCGTAGTAAAAACCCTCCTATTCTGGTCAAACTTTTTTCAGCGATTGAAGTTGACCTTTTTTTCTCTAGGCATGAGCACTCAGCTCAATATTTGAAAAAAAAGTTGTTTATCTGTAGGGATAAAACCCCAAGGGAACGTCGGGTTTCACCCTCTTTAGCAAACAAGAAGCCTTGGTATACACCTTCAATACCAAAAGTTATCTCAGAGGTTTGTCCTGTAGCTAAAGCAAGCCAACGGCCCTCCAGATCGACAGGAATTTCGATTCCAGCTGAATCTTCACCCGTTAACCTTGTTTCTGGTTTGAGGGAAATTGTGTCAACTCCACTTCTTTCTCATCCCAAGCAAACCATGCCTGCTATACCTGCCAAATCTACTAACCCTAAGAAAACTCCTAGTAAATCTAAATATGTGGCTAATCCAGGCTTTAAAATCAGCAATGGCATTACCAATGGGAAACCTGCTAACCCCTCACCATCTACAACAGCTGCGAACGCTAACGTTAGCATCTTTCCCAACCCAAAAATTGTCCGAAATCCACAAATATTTAACGCTTCTAATTATGCTACCAGTTTTTCGAAATCATTTATTCCTTTTTTAAATGCACGTTTTCCTCCAAATTTTGCTAACGTCCCTCAAAATCTCATTTCTATGCCACCCCCCTATCTTTCAAACGCCAAAATATAGCCTTCCCTTCCAAGGTTTTCATCCAAATATGCCGCTGTACAATAATCTCAGTTCTCTTAACAGTAACATTTCGACAAATTGTAGACCAGAGCAATTTTGTTTCCCACCTTTCGTTTCTTCTTTCCAGTTTTCTTCTCCGCCACCAAATTATCCTTTTTTATAAATACTGATGAGCGTAACCTGCCGCTCAGGAATACGCTCAGCTTAGTTTCACTCAATGCGAGGTCAGTTGTAAATAAGATGTCTGAGCTTAGAACAGTAGCCTTTGAGCTTGATTCAGATGTGGTGTGCATCACTGAATCCTGGGCTCACTCTCTTATTTCTGACTCAACGCTTGCTATAGATAATTTCAATTTGCACCGACAAGACCGCGCTGAAAAACGTGGCGGTGGTTGCCTCCTTTATATTATGTCATCCTTTGTACATTTCCCTTTTCATCTGAACATTTCGTCTTTTTCTGGAAATGTATGCTTTGCTTCAGTCATCCTCCCGCACAATAAAAAAGCGGTAATTGGCTGTGTCTATAATCCTCCGTGTTATTCTGGCAATGAAAGCGAGCTCTGTGAACTATTTGAAAAAGTTGCAGACACTCAGTTTGATATCAAAATAATCGTAGGCGATTTTAATCTGCCAGACATTGACTGGCAGGCCAATTCCTCTCCGCCTAATTATCAGAAATTGGTCGATACTATTAACTTTTCAAACATGTCCCAACTGGTCAGATCAGTTACTAGAAATGACAACATTTTAGATTTAATTTTTACAAACGATGTCCACCCTCTTTTTATGAATTTTCATCATGATCTATTTACAAGTGATCACGCAATAATTCACTGTTGTTTTCCAGTTCCCCTTCTTACGAAGCCTGAGGTTAAATGCAATAACCTCGACTTTGCTAACACAAACCATGAACTGATAAATAATTTCGTAAGCACTCTAGATTGGCATAGCATATTCTCAATAAACGATCTAAACTTTTTCCATGAGCTATTGCAGAGCCTCACAGAATAAAAATCCAGGCTTTTATCCCGTTTAAGATTTTTTTAATTCACATACAGCTTCTTCTACTGTTCCGCATTTTCTCCAGAACAGACTTAAAAAAATTACGAAAAGCAACTTAAAGATTCATCTAAAAGCTCTTTTGTCAGTTCATTTTAAGGATTGCACAAATATTTGAATTAGCATCGAGAATAAGGCTCGCGCGAGATAAGCGTAGGGAGTCTCGGGCACTAAGTGATGCCAATTCATCCAAATCTGTTGCTCAAATCTTTCATGTTCGGTCATCGGCTAAGCGTCTGCATGTAACTCCGCCCTTACTCGACTGTAACAGAAAATTTGTTACAGATGATTTGGGCAAAGCAGAATTGTTAAACTCGTTTATTGCCAACCACTTTTCCACTGAAACTAGCCCCACTCCCACAATTTCTCTGCTTTCAAATTCGCTTCTAACAACTATTAATTTCTCGCCTTCATGTATTCAAAAAGAAATAGCTCACCTAAAAAAGTCACATTCGGTTGGAACTGATAACATTCCAAACTCACTTATTAAACAGTTAAGGGATTTTCCACCTTTACTAAGCAAATTATTCTCAGTATTTCTCGAAAATTGTTTCTTCCCCGATTATTGGAAAACTTCTATTATAATACCAGTTTTTAAATCTGGTTCCCGCTCGGACATTCATAACTATCGCGGTGTTCATAAAACGCCCTCTCTTGCTTAAACTCTTTGAAAAAAACTAAATTGCAAAAACAAATCACGGATTTTTGCATAAGCAATAAAATTATCAACTTTTTCCCAACACGGCTTCTTACCGGACCGTTCTTGTGAAACATGCCACATGTCTTTTCTAAATCTACTAACCTCTCTTCGTAATGATCATCTATCTGTGGTAGTTATCTATTTTGATCTTAGTAATGCATTCGATAAGGTGCCTCATAAACGACTTCTAGCTAAACTAGAAGCTATAGGATTTCGTAGTCCCCTTACTGACTTTATTAGATCATAACTAGATGATCGAAAACAAAAAGTTATTAGTAGGGTCCTCATACTCAAGTGCTACCCCGATTGTTTGTTGGTGTCCTTTAAGGTACCATATTAGGTCCTTTGTTGTTCCTACTGTATATAAATGATATTTCATCGATATTTAAACATTCTCAATCTTTTATTTATGCTGATGATCTCAAATGCGTGTATTCCTTCTCTAACTCTACAACCGAACGGTGCCTAGAACAAATTCATTCAGACTTAGACGCTCTTTCGGCCTGGAGCTCCACATGGCTAATGGAATTCTCACCTACTAAGTGTCGCTACATGCGTTTTGGGCCTGTAAGGCTGCCGCAACCTCTTATCTTTGAAGGTTGCCATATGATTGAATGTTCCCTCCATCAAGGACTTGGGCTTAAGCTACACCAATAAATTAGATCTTTCGCCTCATGCCGATAGAATTACGGCCAAAGCTGCTCAGATTTGCGGCTTTATTTCTTATAATTTCTACCTTCCTGAAATTAAATTAAGACTTTATCGTATGTTTGTATTTCCCATTCTTGAATTTTGCTGTCCTTTCTTCGGTTTGATGAACGAATCTAGCCGTTCAAAAATTGAAAATGTCCAAAGACATTTCACAAAAAAACTCCTATTTCCGCCTCTTTCAACTACTTTCTACTCAACAAGATGCCGGCTAAAAAGCTAAAATTTATTTGGGTCAGGAGACTTGAAGCAGGCTTTTTTCTCCTTTTCCGACTTAATAATAGTTCAACTCTCCCAAAGCTTTCTGTCATTACCCCCGTTAGTCTTCCTTATAACCTAAGAAATTCTGTACTAATTATACCTCCCCCTGCATCCTCCACGTGTAAACGCTCTCTCTTCTTTGCTTCTAGGTATAGTTTTCTTTGGAATAACTTGCCAATTGAAATTAGGTCGTTAACCAGTCTATCTGCATTCAAGCGAAGACTGCACATTTATCTTAACACTGATTCTATTAACCTTTTATTTTCCTCATCTTTTCCCAGTAGCTTTCCCCATGACTCGGAGAAAGGACCATCGGGAATTTAAGTTACCCTCTTGAAACTATATTTACGCTACCTCGAGACGCCCATTAACTATAATGTCTCCATATATCACCCGTCCTCCAAACGATAACGTCATTTGGACGTACAAATTCGGTGGTCCACAGTCTTAAATGCTGCGGTTTCTTTGGATACTAACCATCATCAGAATTCAATTCTGGATCCTATGATGCTGAGGACTTAAGTTCATCGACGCATTTTCGTGAGATTCTGTTTCATACGCCTAAGTGATCAAGAACGAATCACCTCGACGTTTCATTATCTCATTCTGAAATGCTACTGCAGTAGTACCCTATTCTACCACCTGACCATTTTTTTCCTAAGCAGTTTTTTTCTCCTAACTTCTATTCGAAAATGAAGGCCTATTGAACTCTGCCTCCATTTTCATGGTAGGAGTTTTTTTTCACTGCCTATTTTTTCTAGTTCACCATTAATTTTAAAACATTGCTAACTGTTGACATAGCAGGACAAGTTATGAATTTATACATTTTATCTGCACACATTGTCATAACTTTATTTCGTTACTAATGTTTGCTTAGACAGTACCTTCCCGGTGCTTACCAAATATAAATTCTAAATAAATTCAGGCGTGGCACCCTTGGACAAAATTTCAACGGAGGGCAACGAAACTAGTCAAAGGATTGGAATGCCTACCCTATGAGGGCCGCCTAGCAAGACTTAAACTTTTTCCCCTCTCTTATAGGCAATACAGAGGGGATATGATCTTAGTCTTCAAACTTTTCAGAGGAGTTGATTGTGCTCTTCAGATGGCCAAATTTGTGAATTGGCAAACATGACAAGTCTCCGAGGTCACCAATACAAACTTAAAAGAAATCACGCCACACTTGAAGTGCGGGCAAACTTCTTTTCCCAACGGGTGATTGACGAATGGAACAAGCTGCCAGCCTCAATTGTTCAGGCTGAAAGCGTAGAAATGTTTAAAAGAAGACTTGATGCATTTTACTTGATCAACATATATTTAGTGGACAGCAATGATCGATATACTAAAACGACTATCGCCATTTAATATTTGCTTGATTTGCTAGTGTCTATCTGTTAATAGGGTTTTCAAAGGCTCTGCATATCTCCCTTATATATACTGAATTATATACTGAATTATTATATTATTATTTTAACCCGTTGTGCGCGACCATTCAAATAGGAAAATATTAAGTTCAGAAGCTTGTTACCTATGCCGAAGGAGGCAAGTTTCTGCAGTAGGAGATCATGGTCAACACGATCAAAAACTTTAGTGAAATCGAAGTAAACGGTGTAAATTGCAAAACCGCTGTCTCTAGATTGTAGCACATGATCAAAGAAAGAGAGCTGGCAAGTGTCACAAGACCTTTTTTCGAGAAAACCATGCTGAGCCGCATTTAGTAGATTATTCTCTCTTAGGTGACACATCGTCTTGTTTTTGATCAAGGTCTTGAAGATCTTCGAGACTGCTGGTAGTGTATTTATTGGTCTAAAGTCGTCAAATGACGTAGGTCGGCCGTGTTTGGGAATAGGCAGTATGTGCGATTCCTTCCATAAAATAGGGAAAGTTTCACTTTCAATGGCAAGATTAAATATCTTATACAGAAGGGACGGAAAAAATATCGCTTGCATCCGCCTTTAGAACGCTGACAGGGACGCCATCTGGTCCTAGACTGTACGATTGACGAAAACGCCGAATGGCTACGGTCACGTCCCAGAGGGTAAAAGTTATGGTTTCGAGGACGTTACTGGTCCAAACCCGGATGTTAGGAGAGGGGGCTACAGTATGTTCGCTAAACGTTTCTAGACAAGAAAGCATTGAAGCTATCAGCAGTCAACTTAGCGTCAGCTCTTGGGTTTCCTAAGGCATCTCGAAGTACGGGGTGCTGCGTTTTTCTCGGCGCTTTTAAATGTGCGCGAAAAGAGCTTCGCAACATTTAACGAAGGGTTTTTGGCAAAGTTAAACCTCATTGGCTTGTCATTTTCCGTCAGGCAGCCTCTTAGCCACTTCAAAGATTTGTTGGATCATTGACAGGAGGTGTCGTTTTGTAGAAGAAAACGACGTGAGAGTCTATGCAGTCTACGGCGGAAGGATAAAGGGAGGAAGACCTCATCCTTGACATTAATTATTTTCTTACGGGGAACAAAACGAAAAATGAGTGGACCTATAACATTGTTAAAAAGTATCAATACAAACATTCACATCTGAACATACAAAGAAGTTAGTCCAGTCGTGGGAATTTAGGTGTGTTAGCAATTCCCTCATATTTGCAGATCTGAAATCACGGAAAAAGCTATATTTTTTTGGAAAACGTTTCAGCAGCCTCTAGTTCTAGTGTAGAAAGAACTATAGTATGATCAGAATTCCCAAGTGGATCTAGAGGTGACACTGACGATTGCTGACAACCTTTACAAAAAATAAGATCAAGTATGTTTGATCCTCGGGTTGGAAAATCAACTACCTGGTCCCAAATGCCTATATCTTTGGCCTCAAGTAGGTCCTCGAACTTTGCAGGACCGGAAGTTGGAAACCAGTGAACTTCAGGAAGATTGAAGTCACCTGCAATCAAGCAGTACTTCAGATTTAAGTCAGCTGCAGCGTGAAATGCCAGCGAGAGACAAAGATCGTAATCCTCGCTGGCATTGGGTGGGCGATAGACACTACCAACGAGTAAATAGTAGTTATCTTTTAGGACTACTCGGAGCCAACAGCTCTCCTCTACCGCGGTTAATTGGCAATAGTCCAGTGGAAAAAATGAAAGTGGTTGCCTAACATAGATACAGCTTCCTCCGCCACGGCCCTCGTGTCGATCATTCCGAATGTAAGCGTAGCCTAGAATAGAGAGTTCGGAGTCGGATACACAGGGTGTTGCCCATGTCTCTGTAACTATTACAATGTCGGGGCGGTGGGTGAAAACCAGAGTCTGGAGCAAAGGCATTTTATTAAGCAGAGATCTGGCATTGAGGACGATTAGTTTAAGCGGGCATGTTTTTGGTTTCTTTCTTCATGCATGGCATCTATGCTGGCATTCCGTTTTCCATATGTGGTCTCACGAAATTACTGAAGATCCGTGAAAACAGTTTGGGTGGAAAGACTATGAAAGCTCGTTTGATCCAGTGCATATTGTATGTCAAGGTGCGCAGGTCGATTTTCAAAAGCTAAGTGAAATCTAAAATTTGAACGTTTTTGTTTTCGTTTATACTGTCGTTATTGGCTTAATTGCAGATAAAAGTTTTGCATTTCTAGCCCTTAATCGTATATAATTACCTGCGGTCTTTGTCTTGACGTTTTTTTCGTTTATACCTTGACGTTTTTTTCGTTTATACGGTCGTTATTGGCTTAATTGCAGATAAAAGTTTTGCATTTCTAGCCCTTAATCGTATATAATTACTTGCGGTCTTTGTCTTTAACAATAGGTTGAACTAAACAGTGTCACATTATTCACCTGACATAGCCTCACTTCTCGTTCTCAACTTTTAACAGATTTATTTGTTTCCTGCTATCTTTATTGGCTAAATTGCTTATAAAGTTTAGAATTTCTAGTTTTTAGACAACTACAACTTGCTATCGCTATAAATCCTCGTAGAAAACGTAGAATTATAAAGCGCTATGATAGAATTAAGTTTAAATTTCATAAATTTATTATAACCTGCGTATCCTGCGTAGATCTTACTCTTATTTTCGACGAAAGATGAAACCAACAAGCTCAAGTCGTCGTAAACTACATGCCTCGGGACCAAAACGTTGCTTGAATACACCTAGCAGTTTCAACATTGACTCAAATGTTCAACCCATAGTTAAAGCTAAACAGCTAGATCTGTCCGCTTTACAGAACTGCAACGACTTCATTATGAAGTTTGGATCCATTTTGTCTATACTCAGCAATCTGTTCGATGGTAACATATCTGATGTTCCCTCTCAGGATTGCGGGCGTCTCGATTCGTTTGTTCACTTGGTCGCCAGCGAGGCTTTTGATAGACAGAAACGCAATCAAAATTTTCTCCTAAAAAATGCTCCCATACACAAACGCCCAGTGGACGTTACTATGAACTATTTGTACTCGGGTGGTTTCAACTACAAAATAGTGGAAGCAAAACGCTTCTCTTCGCGTAGCAAGAATCCTCCTATACTAGTTAAATTGTTGTCAACAGTTGAGGTTGACTCAATCTTTGCTCAACGAGGTCGCACTTCTCGCTATTTGGAAATGACAAAATGTTTCCTTTGTCGAGATATTACACCAATGGAGCGAAGAAATGGGTCCTTCTTATCATCAATTTCTCATCCTAATATTCATAAGTCTGGTCGTATTTCCACTAACGTCAATGCAACTGCTAATTCATCTTCTCAGATGTCTAGTTCGGTCAGCCCCTCCACTCAACCTTCTACTTCGTCTCCCTCGCGGCCGAATACTGCAATTTCGGGTGCTTTCAGCCCACCTGTAATGTTTGCGACCCCGTCTAAAGCATTTTTACTGTCTTACCCGTCTAAAGCACATAGACTGCCAGTTTACCCCCTTGAACGCAATTTTCCAGGCCTATCCGGGAAATTCCCGAGCCGAATCGTATAAATAACCTTCAAATACAAAATCCGCAATCATCTAAATTTAACTTATTTAACCCTCCACAATCTAGGTCGTCCCATAACCCCACGGGTCATCTTACACCCTCAATTATATTACCTAAGGCAGGTTTTCCGAAGGACGTAAATCAAACCCAGACCCAAAAGCAAGATAGCGCAGGTCTCAGTGATCGCATACCGCCCTCTCCAAAACTAAGCAAGCCTCTCCAAACGGCAAATAACCCTAACCATGTAAACCGATATACAAGACCTGACTTTCCAGCATTTAATTCTTATAGCTGCTTCCCATCGGTTTCTTTGGATACTAACCATCATCAGAATTCAATTCTGGATCCTATGATGCTGAGGACTTAAGTTCATTGACGCATTTTCGTGAGATTCTGTTTCATACGCCTAAGTGATCAAGAACGAATCACCTCGACGTTTCATTATCTCATTCTGAAATGCTACTGCAGTATTACCCTATTCTACCACCTGAGCAGTTTTTTTTCTCCTACCTTCTATTCGAAAATGAAGGCCTATTGAACTCTGCCTCCATTTTCATGGTAGGAGTTTTTTTTTTCACTGCCTATTTTTTCTAGTTCACCATTAATTTTAAAACATTGCTAACTGTTGACATAGCAGGACAATTTATGAATTTGTACATTTTATCTGCACACATTGTCATAACTTTATTTCGTTACTAATGTTTGCTTAGACAGTACCTTCCCGGTGCTAACCAAATATAAATTCGAAATTCGAAATTATCAGCCACTATATTCCATCTAACTTCCCGTCATTCCGTTTTAACTACCAACAGGCATATCCCGGTCATAACCCCTATGGTGGTTCGATACCGGAAAGTTTTATTCCTACACCTTTCAGATATCCCTCTTAGCCTTTTGTTAATGACGTTCTATATACCAATCGTTATAGCGCAGTTGGCAATTACCCTCCAAGCCACAATAACTTCCAACTTAAGTACCCACCTCCAAATATTTTAATAAATAAAGATAACCCTAGTTTGGATACTCGAACTACCCTAGATGTCATATTACTTAATGCTTGATCTGGTATAAATAAGATGGCCCAACATAGAGCCATTGCTTTCGAATTAATGCCTGATGTTTTATGTGTAGCTGAATCTTGGACCCATCCCTTAATTTCAGACTCTTTGTTTGTCAAAGACCAGTACGATCTCTACCGTCAAGACCGCACTAGTAAGCGTGGTGGTGGTTGTCTTCTCTATATAAAAGCTTTATTTAAGCACTTCCCGTTTGATCTAGACGTCACGTCATTCTCTGGTATTTAACTGCTTCGCCTCCATTATCCTGTCGCCCTGGCAAAAGGCTTTTCTCGGATGTATTAACTACCCGCCTAATTCATTATCCGATGATAGTGTGAAACTTTGTGAAATTTTTAAATTGGTTTCGGAGTCCAATTTTAACATTAAAATAATCGCTGGGGATTTTAATTTTCCTGAAATTGACTGGATTTCAAACTTTTGTCCACCCAGATTTCAGCCTTTCCTAGATACCATTAATCTTTCTAATTGATCCCAGCTTGTCCGTTCTTCAACGAGAGACAAGCATATTTTAGACCTGATTTTCACAAACGACATTGCTCCCCTCTTCGTCGATTTTAAGCAGGGCCTCTTCCAAAGTGACCATACATTAATTCACTGTTGCTTACCAATTGTCTCATCGAAAAAGACTAGCGCCGTTCGTACCTATCATGATTTTGCCCTCGCAGATATGAGCTTAATTAACAACTTTTTGGACTCATCGGATTGGCAGCATCTCTCCTCCATGAACGATGCAGCAAGTCTTTCTGACTTAATGTCAGTCGTTTCAAATAACATCCTGGAATTTGTGCCAATCAAAATTGTCAAGCCCGACACCTCGGAATCCACCATCCCCCACTTTTTTTGCCAAGAATAAAGAAATTGAGGAAGCAATTAAAAGATCAATATACTATTTCGTTATCTGTACATCTAAGGATTGCAGAGATTTTTGAATTAGCCTCTAAGATTCGGCTTGCACGGGACAGACAGAGCGAATCATGCGCACTCAGCGAGCGAAACTCTGTAAAATCTGTTGCTCAACTTTTCCACCGTCGATCCTGCTCTAAACGAGGTTATTAAATACCTCCATTACTTAATGAACCTAAGAAATTCGTTCTCGAAGACTCTGAGAAGGCATAATTGTTTAGTGCATTCTTTGCAAATCATCTTACGATGGAATGTGAACCGGTTCCGAAGTTTCAGGCATCCTCATTTAATGTTATCAGTACCATTGATTTCTCCATAGAACTAATTCGTAAGCAAATAATGCATCTGAAAAAATCGCACAATTCGGAAACTGACGGTATTCCAAAGTCAGTTATTAAAAGAGTGCCGAGCTTTCCCCGATTGCTTAGCCATGTATTCTCAGTTTATCTTTTAAATGTGATTCTTTCCTGACTCATGGAAGACATCTATTATTCTTCCTGTCTTCAAGTCGGGATCTCGTTCGGACGTAAATAATTATCGAGGCGTTCACAAAACCCCGGCTCTAGCAAAACTTCTTGAAAAATTATTTTTAATCAAATTCTTGACTTTTGCTTAGAAAATAAGCTCTTAAGCGACTCGCAATATGGTTTTCTACCTGGGAGATCATGCGAAGTGTGTCATTTAGCTTTTCTTAACCTCGTCACTTCTCTTCGTAATGAGCAGCAGTCAGTGGTTGTGATCTACTTTGACCTGAGCAAAGCCTTTGACAAGGTACCGCAGAGACGTCTTCTGGTGAAACTGGAAGCCCTCGGCATCCGGCCTCCTCTCCTTGACTTCATTGGTTCCTACTTGTCTAACCGCAGCCAGAAGGTCTTAGTAGGTAATAGCTACTCGACGCCTCAACCGATCACGAGTGGCGTTTTTCAAGGCACGGTTCTAGGTCCCCTTCTCTTTTCTCTGTACATAAACGAAATTTCAGCTTTACTCACAAATTCACAAAATTTCGTTTACGCTGATGATCTCAAGTGCATTTATTCATTTTCTCAAGACACTGCCAATAGTTGCTTGGATAAAATCAACACAGATCAACTTATGCTCTCACGTTGGAGCTGTACTTGGCAGATGGAGTTTTCTTCATCCAAGAGTAGTTTTATGTGTTTTTGCCCCGCTAAGCTTCCTGGACACCTCGTATTTCAAAAAAGTACACTTTTAAACGATCTACCATAAAAGACTTAGGTCTAAGTTACACGAATAAGCTAGCATTATCGCTTCATGCAGATCGAATTTCTGCAAAGGCTGCACAGATATGTGGTTTTATATCACATAATTTCTTCCTTCCGGAAATAAAGTTAAACCTATATCGCATGTTTGTTCTTCCTATCCTCTATTACTCCTGTCCCCTATTTGGGCTGATGAACGCCTCTGACCGCAGTAAGATTGAAAAAAATCAGTATCTCTTATACGGATAGATGCCAGTTAGCAAACATTAAATTTCTATGGGTTAGAAGACTCGAAGCCGGCCTCTGCTTTCTGTTTCGCGTTAACTCCAGCCCAAATTTCCCACGTTTTAATGCTCTCACCCTGGTAGATCGACCCTATGCCACTCGTAATTCCTCCATGATCATTTCACCACCCCTTAGCTCCACAACTAACCGGTCACAGTTTTTTGCCTCCAAATATGCTTTCATCTGGAATAATCTTTCTACTGACAATTAGGTTGTCGTCCACATTAGCTATTTTCAAAACATTGTTACGCAAACATCTAGCTTCGGAAGATATAAAGTCCTTATTGCCTGTTACCTTCCCTAACTCGCAACTTTTTGATTTCGAAAAGGGTCCTCCTGGTATTTGAGGCAGCTCCCTTGATATTATATTGGTCTCTTATTATATTTCCATCATCCTCTGCAGAGTCAATCTTATATTGGTCTCTTATTAAATGTCCATCATCCTCTGCAGAGTCAATCTTTGCATTCTCTTTTTGCCCCCTCCTTTTAAACAAGCATCGCCAAGTCTTGACAACCTTGATACTTTCCTCCGCTTTTGCAACCCCGACGATGGTCTCCAGGTTCAGTTGAGGATCAAGGCGGGTTCTGATGGTTTTGCCTCTTTGATTGATGGACTATGCAGTCGGCAAGGTCGCATCTCGATGATGATCTCATGACCTCAACGGTCCCCTCTTCGTTTTTACCCTGATGCCCACGATGAGTTTGTACTCTCTCAACTCCACTGGTGGTAACAAACAGTAGCTCTGACTGCTATATTATCTCGCACATGACAAGGAGCGTTCCGAACCCTCATACGTTGTCAGCAACATCACTGCACTATCCCATTGCATCTAGCTATTAATTTTTTAGTGAAGCAGTTTTTTTCTCCTATTTTATTTTTAAATTGGCGGCTCGCTGAACTCCGCCTCCGATGTAAATTTGGGAGTTTTTTTTTGTACTGCTTCTTTTCTAGTTCACCGTTTATGTTAAAGATTGTTGACTCTTGTTTTAAAAATGGCAAATTGTTCTGAATCGGATATGCCTGCCATATTGTTAATTTCTGCTGTTAATATGGCTGCTCACATAGTGCAGCAATTATCCACTTTGTATTTATTTATACCGCGATACTAAGTTTGAAATGACGAGGCTCTCTGGGCCTTAAATATACAATTTATTTATTTATTATGCTAATCGCTATTTTATGGTTCATTTCGAGTGTTTGGAGGGCATTAGTTTTGATGCTTTCCAGTTTTGTAGCTGTGCATCCACCAAAGTGTGTGAGCACTTAATTATAATATCGATCGTCGCTTGATGAAAGTCAAACCCAGCATTCCTAGCGGTTGGTTGGTGGTTTTCCATCTCGAAAAGCGGAGTGTAAGTTAAAGGAATTGGCAATGTTTTCCCTACCCATTTATTGCACCTTCTGCGCCTGGCGTTACACGCCTGTCTTAGCGGTTAGGAACTGAAGTTGTCTGCTGAATCTATCCGTACTCGAGTTCTTCTTGGTAATACTCATTCCAGATACCATCACGAACATGCAGCTAAACATTTAGATAAGCGATATTACTAAAAGGATGGAAAAGCTATTTTCCAAAAATCTTCATTGTACTACATCCATATGAAGCACATAATGATAAAGCCCGGGCAAGTGTAATCGTCAAATACGGAAAGGGAAAATTATGTTTACCCAGAAGCTATTTATCTGGAGAAAATTACTACCCCTAAAAGCTTAGGAATGATGGACACCAATCCGCATCGAGCAACACCGTCAGGCTTTTACATGCAATACCAAAATATGACAGAGACGTGTCCACCGGCGTTTATAATTAAAAATTGAAATTTTTTAATTAATTATTTATTTATTATTATTTTTATTTATTGCCAGTTTACAGGCAAGGTCAAAAAGGGATATACAGTAAGGGGTCCAGCTGACAGTGAAAAACTCCTGATCGTTCTTTAAGGTATTTTCAGGAGAAAAAACTGCAGCTTGTTGAACAGATTACAGTTTAGGACAGGGAAGTGTTGACACAGGTGCACAGTGTAATACTTCTCCTTTCGGTGTTGTGGATCTGGTCTTCTGTACTAGCAGCAAGTATGCCGGCGAGCGGCTGCTAGCTGTAGACTGAGGAATAACCCGATTACGGACTGCAGAGCCAGCAATATTGCCTTCAGCATGAAGTCCGGCATAGGATTCAGAGTCCGTGGACGCCATCAGAACGGAAAAAGAGCTTCCAGAGAATCAGCACCCAAAAATTCGCGGAAGGTGTCCTGAATGTAGAAAAACTAGTGACAGCTCTCGTAAACAAAGGATAGTTTTGCTGAATTTTTAATACTTCTGGGTAGTTTATTCCAGATTGCTATAGCATTTACCGAAAAGAACTGACGGTATTTAACGGTGCGCGCCAAAGGAAGAAATAAGAATACATCTCTATGATTGGTGCGCCGACAGTGGTCGAGCTGCCTCAGGGATGCAAGGGGGTTAAAGGTAAAACCGTTTAAAAAGCTTGAACAGTAAAAATAGTCCCTTCTGTAATCTACGAAGCCACAACGGGTCGAGGCTTGTAAGCTCACAGCGTTGTTGGTAGGACAAGTTTCTGTGCTCTGAAGTAATAACTCTTTTAGTAAAGAAGTGCTGGACTGATTCTATCTTCCTCCGTTCACTCGCGTGCAGAAGGCTAAATAGAAACGAGCAGTATTCCAGACTAGGTCTGACATACATTTTATAAAGGCTGGTCCTAATATTGAGGGTTTTAAAATTTCTGAGAATAAACCCAGTGGTTTGGCGTGCTTTAGAGACAATCAGGGCGCAGTGCTCTGACAGATTAAGACTACTAGAATATGATATGCCCAGATCCGTTATAAACCCGGGCACATTTAAGTCATGACCGTCTATGCTTAGATGAGGCTGATGGTTGTCACAACTAACCATAACGGAGCATTTGTGCCAAGAGAGCGAAAGGCGCCATGTGCGACACCACTGAGTGAAGGCTTGAAGATCCTTTTTAAGAGCTCAAGCACAATGTGGCGATCGACCGGTTTTATAACGATAGGCAACTTTTAAATCATCAGCGTACATAAAGGGCCTACCATACTGAAAAACAATCAGGAACATCGTTCACAAAAAGGCAAAATAGAAGCGGGCCGAGTACACTACCCTGAATAACGCCACTCCTCACGTGCGTGGGGTTGGAGATAACATCGGAAATTTTTACCCGTTGTGCGCGATCATTCAAATAGGGAGGATATTAAGTTCAGAAGCTTGTTACCTATGCCGAAGGAGGTAAGTTTTAGCAGGAGGAGATCGTGGTCAACACGATCAAAAGCCTTCGTGAAGTCGAAATAAACGGTGTAAATTGCAAAACCACTATCTCTAGATTGTAGCACATGATCAAAAGTAAGAGAGCTGGCAGGTGTCACAAGATCTTTTTTCGAGAAACCCATGCTGAGCCGCATTAAGTAGGTTATTCTCTGTTAGGTGACGCATCAACTTGTCTTTAATCAAGGTCTCTAATATCTTCGAGGCTGCTGGCAGTGTATTTATTGGCCTAAAAGTCGTCAAATGACGTAGTTCTGCCGTGTTTGGGTATAGGCAAAATGTGCGATTCCTTCCATAAAATAGGGAAGGTTTCACTTTCAAGAGCAAGATTGAATATCTTATACAGAAGTGACGGAAATATATCATTTGCATCCGCCTTTAGAACGCTGACCGGGACGCCATCTGGTCCAGGACTGTAAGATTGGCGAGAACGCCGAATGGCTACGGTTACGTCCCAGAGGGTAAAAGTTATGTTTTCGAGGACGTTACCGGTCCAAACCCGGACGTTTGGAAAGGGGGCGACCGAATGTTCACTGAAAGTTCTAGACAAGAAAGCATTGAAGCTATCAGCCGTCAACTTAGCGTCAGCTATAGGGTTTCCAAAAGCATCTCGAAGTACAGGGTACTGAGTTTTTCTCTGCGATTTTACAGTCCGCGAAAAGAGTTTTGCAACATTGTACGAAGGGTTTTCGGCAAAGTTAACCTCTTCAGCTAGTCGCTTTTCTTCGGAGAGCCTCTTAGCCTGTTCAAAGATTTGCTGGATCAATGGCAGGACGGAAGTGTCATTTAGTCGATGAAAACGACGCGAGAGTCTACGCAATCTACGGCGGAAAGGTAAAGGGAGGTAGACTTCATCCTTGACATTAATTATTTTCTTACGAGGAACAAAACGAGAAATGAGTGGACCTAGAACTTGGTAGAATGTATCAGTACAGTTTACAGGCAAGGTAAAAAGGGATATACAGTAGGGGGTCGAGTTGACATTGAAAAAAACTCCTGATCGTTCTTTATAGTGTTTTCAGGGTAAACTCTGGAGCTTATTGAACGGATTAAAGTTCCGGACAGGTAAGTTTTGCTACAGGTGCACGGTGTAGTACGTCTTTTTTTCATTGTTGTTGATCAGATATTCTGTACTGGCAGCAGGTATGCCAGTGAATGGCTGCTCGCTGTCGACTGAGGAATAACCCGATTACGGACTGCAGAGCCAGCAATATTGCCTTCAGCATGAAGTCCGGCACTGGATTCAGAGCCCGTGTACGCCATCAGAACGGAAGAGAGCTTCGAGAGAATCAGCACCCAAAACTCATGGAAGGTGTCCTGAATGTAGAAAACTAGTGACAGCTCTCGTAAACAAAGGATAATTTTGCTGAATTTTTATACTTCTAGGTAATTGATTCCAGATTGCTATAGCGTTTGCCGAAAAAAAACTGACGGTATCTAACGGTGCGTGCCAAAGGAAGAAATAAGAATACATCTCTATGATTGGTGCGCTGAGAGTGGTCAAGCTGCCTCAGGGATGTAAGGGGGTTATAGGTAAAACTGTTTAAATGTTTAAACAGTAAAATAGTCTTTTCTGTAATCTGCGAAGCCACAACGGTTCGAGGCTTGTTAACTCACAGCGTTGTTGGTAGGCCAGGTTTCTGTGATCTGAAGTGAAAACTCCTTTAGTATAGAAGTGCTGGACTGATTCTATCTTCCTCCGTTCACTCGCAGGCAGAAGGATTAAAAGAAACAAACAGTATTCCAGACTAGGTCTGACATACATTTTGTATTCTATTGCACAAATAATCGTTTCGAAAGTAGTCGAAATCAAAGCGTGAGTTTCATAACGAAACCCTGATTTCATTGCAATAGCATAAGGCTGGCTCATAACTGAAATCACTGATGCCGAGATTTTCATACAAGTTTATCAGATCTTACGCAGAGACCGTGAAATAATCAGTGTTGTTGACGTATATACAAGGACAGGAATTTCAGCAGTGGACCCAGTGTACACCCTTTTCATTAAATATGATACAGTCGGGAGAAATATAAAGAAGGGTAATAAACCACACATAGAAGTCCTGATGGCATACAGACCAATAATTCATAGTGCAGGTGAAGATTCTTTCCTCTAGTTGGTCAAGTGAGTAACTAACCATGAAAAGATACTGATTGCGGAAGTAATTAACACACCTTTCGAATTTAAGCTCTTTTTGTTAACAAAGATTTAGTCTCTACCTCAGTGTAGACGATTTGTATTTCTCGAAAATGGTTTCTTCTCCGATTATTGGAAAACTTCTACTATAATACCAGTTTTTAAATATGGTTCCCACTCGGACATTCGTTACAATCGCGGTGTTCATAAAACGCCCTCTCTTGCTAAACTCCTCGAAAAACTAATTAGAAAACAAATCACGGATTTTCGCATAAGGAATCAATTTATCAACTTTCTAATACACGGCTTTATACCGAACCGCTCCCGTGAAACATGCCCTATGTCTTTTCGAAATCTACTAACCTCACTTCATAATGATCATCTATCTGTAGTAGTTATCTATTTTCATCTTAGTAAGGCATTCGATAAAGTGCCTCATAGACGACTTCTATCTAAACTAGAAGCTACAGGATTTCGTAGTCCACTTACTGACTTTATTAGATCAGAACTATATGATCGAAAAAACTTAATGGCGTCCTCATGCTCAAGTACTACCCTGATTGTGAGTGGTGTCCCTCAAGGTACCGTATTAGGTCCTTTGTTATATTTTATCGATAGTTAAACATTCTCAGTCTTTTATTTATGCTGATTACC
>WEDG01004663.1:0-40163 GCA_017591395.1 Schistocephalus solidus | reverse complement strand
TGCGTGATGCTCCAGACAATATTTGTGATCTTTCTTAAAACGTTGCTTAAAGCGTAGTTACTTTGACCTTTAATTCTGCATCAAGCGGCATGCATGCAGCATTAGGTAAAGGTGTTTGCATCAAATATGCCAATCGTACAAATATTTGATATGAATTTATCGTGACATTCTTGTTCTTCATTGGTTTTGTTAATCTCGCTGTGTTATACTACTGAACCGCAACTGAAAAATGCTCAAAACGGTTCTATCAAAGTGCAAGAAAAACGGGCTTGAATTGCTTACATACCCCTCAATCGCGGAAAACCAGACTGAAATCCAACTTAACTCAGTTTCCATTAAAGCTGTCAGCTACTACTCCAGGATACTGGATGGTTTCTTTTCTCCACGTCTCTGCCAGATTAGGTTCCTACGTTATAGTTTTCAAACTACAAGCACAAGAGCCCAGCAAGGATTGTGTACATAATGATAGCTGTATTGATCCCAACGAGTAGGAAGTGTTATGACGACTCCACATAATACTCCCCGCAGTCGTTGCAGTTCGGTATTTAAATCTATAATTTGCATAACCCATGTCACCTTCTTTGTCCATTATATCATGAATTGTTTTAATGGTAAGTTGAGCGGTAAGTTGAGGGTTTAACTAACTTAAAATGGGCAGCCTAGCTGCCACGTAGTGCCGGTTGTTGAGCCAGGCGACACGCAACTTTGTTTTGCTACTGGTTTGAATCCCAGTTACCCATTTTAGTAAATTTGATCACTCTTGCAGAGTGTATAACTTTATGAACTAGAGAAATACCTAGGGGAAGGAAATCTTTGGGGACTTGCTATTCTCGGTTAGAATGACGCACTTAGCTTCGCGCTTTAAAGTCCAGCGAAAATACGCCGTAATATAGTCAACCACGACGTTTCACGATCATCGGCAGAATAGATCTGAAGATCTCGGAAAGTCCGTAACGCTTCTAAGAACGATGCAAGGATTGCGGAAGTCATTCAAAACCCGCTTAACATGTCCTTCTGAAGCCTTTAGTACCGCCTGTTTACTGCGAAGTTATTTGATCCATCCTTCCTTTCTTTCCACGCCCGCCCGATTAAGATCTGATAATTATTTTCCAAACCGTCATCTCTTTAGTTGACTGCTTCTTTTCTTAATTTAATCCCGTGTATTTTTCCGCTGGTTTCCTAGACGCATTGCTCTTTCATCTTCGTCCATCGTTGGTCCTTCCTAGACTTTGTTTTGAAACCCGGGTGAAAGAGAGAGGAACAGAATGTAGAGATGGAAGGAAAATTTATCGTCACTGAAGTAATCCAGCGTAACACCATACCTGGTGAATAATCATTCTTTTGGAGCCTGTATGATGTAACTTCCAGCCAAAATCGACGGTCGAAACCTTGTTTACGGCATTTCATCTGACTCCCTCTAATCTCCCACTTACGGTATGCCAGAAAACATATTGTATAACCATTTTTCATGCACCGGGTATAAAACTTACGTCATACTATAATCTAAATCGAGGTTAATCAATAATTTACTTCAAGAAAAGCCAGTTATAAAGTGCGCAATACCGAGGGTTAAGCAAACGGAAAATGCCAAATGCGTTTAAACTGCAAGTACAATACCACAGGCGAAATATAATTTTCTATTCTTTAAAGAGCTGCAAGTAGCATTTTACTTTGCATTTTCAAACGAGTTTCCAGCATCCATTTAAAAAATAAGTAATCAGTGATGATCAGCAGATGGGAGTTTTACTATCGAAACCGTCGAACGCAACTTTAAACACCAATCTGATGGGGAACCTTCTTCTTCGCGGCATACCTAGGCCATTTCCTCAAAAGCGATTCTTGTTCAGCTTCCGGTTAATGGCGATAGATTGAAAGGCACGAATTGCGGCAAATAATCGAGATGATCGCGCCTTAATCATCTTTTTGTAGAGCGAAAAATGCTAGACACGCCAGTAATTCAATGCAAAATGGCCTAGTGGTAGATAGAGGTCTGACGGCTTTTCGAATCTGCGCAGTATCCGTCAAACCGAACATCAGCATTTAACATTGAGCGCAGAAACCACACAGGAAGATAGAATAACGCGCATTACGGCACAATTTGGGCGCGTTTAATTTGGCCTTCTTTTCATCTAATTTTTATTGAATTAATCCGTTTTAGTAGTTGGCTATACCAAAACAATTAAAAGGTTCTAGAGAAGTCGAATTAGGAAATAGAGATATGATATCGTACCCTTTAAGCAAATGCGTGTAGAGTACGATTTAGGTTCCAAATCAAACTTTTGTGACGGCTTATCGATTGCCCTGGTACTCTTCACATCTAGGTTAACTCACAATTGCGATTTGTGTGATCTCCTCCCCCCACCTTCTATGATGTTTTCTGGTAACGTCTTTAATCTGATCATTCTTAACAGTGAAGTCTGACTCTTGCTGTTATTCATTGATATTCTGTGCAAATTCAAACTGCTATCTGCTTCTATTCGATGTCTCTGTTGTGCAAAGACAGGTTGCAGTTGATAAACCATCACGAAAATTGTTGTCACCAATAAATCCTGCAGTTTAGGCCTGTTTTACATTCCTACCCGGAAAAAATGCTTCAAAAATTAAATAAATATCTCAAAAATTATAAAAATGCACTATGTCCAAAACAATTAGATTACTTTTTCATGTAGTCCGCCGCACCGTTTGTCACTTCCTAGAAGATCCAACAAGCTCCTAGTCGCCTTTCGGGTTCGAATGTGGTTAGCTGCGCTACATCGTCAAGCCAAAACTGTGTCACCTATACCAAGTGTGTGATGGTAACACCAGCAGACCTACGCGAGCAAAGGCGTGTTCTTAGGCGTTGACATGAACCAACTCGGAGATCGTTAACTTGCGTGGTCATCAGTGCGTTTCTCGTTGAAAGCATTTATTATTTTGTCGCTGTGTGCGTGTGCTTGCACGTGTGCAGTCTGCGGGCCTGCCTCTACGCGATGTTAGATCCGCGGGGAAAGCCTTCGCTGATAGGCTACCGATAGGAGACAAAATTCTTTTTATTTTGTGTGAGTATTCCTGTGGTAAACAGGGAAATCTAACTGTCTCGCCTTCCCAGACCGATTTACCTCAACCCCTAAGTGAATGAAACTCCTATGTGCACTCCTTCTCTCCCCTCGCTAACCTGGGTTCTATGTCATTACCAAGACAAGGAGATTGGGATGGAAATGAGCGCGGTCTTCCAAAGTTGAGCATCCCATTTACGCCTGTCACACACGTAGTGAGGGAAAAATGAGCTGAGCCATCGACCTCACTCCTCTCCCCACCCCCACAATCAGATCACCGTCCGAACCAGCTCAGTTGCCCCATGCGGAAGTATGGCGCAGCTGCTGGTGACCTCGTCTACGCGTATTATGTGCAAAACCCGGTCTCCCAAACACCAAGATCTTTTATACTCAAGACGAAGACTAACACCCCACATGCCGTGAGGAGTGCTCGCCGAGGTCACGTCAGGATCATCGCAGACGCCTGACTCTCAGCACCACCAGTCAGCCACTCCACACAACACAATAATTAAACCAGACCGCGAGGTCTGGAGTCTTAATTGTCAGGCGCACTTTCCCAACCCAAGCGCGACTATCGCACCGTGATATTCGTCAAGCTCCGGTGATCACACATGCAAACAGAGGCTGCCACGTGGTAGCCGCCGATGCCGATGATCATACACGCCTTTCATACAGCCATGCAGACAGAGCACGATTTTGCTGCGTTGCCAGTGCAGATAAATGTGAGGCGCAGAGGCTCGTATGTTTAGGAGAGCGATGCCGTGTTTTCGGTAATAGCCGGCGGTGTTCCTAACCGCTAAGGTCTGATATGGACGACCGCCGTGTGACCGAATCAGGCCCATGCGGTGCGAGTGAACGGGCAGCGCGGGCATGCTTCGAGTCAGCGTGGATGGCGCGCATGTTGGTGATTCCTGGCAACGGCCCCACCGTGGTTTCTGTGCTGATGACCGCAAATTCACCGACCGGGCCGATGCGCGACGCAGGTTCCCGGTGACAAACGAGAAGTCTGATGGAGCTCGCAGCCGTCTTTATCGGTATTCGCAGCTCATCGGAGGACTCCAGGAGATAGCGTTTGTTGGACGCGCAACATACGCCGGCGACCGCGCGGTGGACTCCACTTCACGTATGCTCACGTGACCACAGGCAGGCCCACGCGATGACTGAATGTGCGTAGATGTGAGGGCATAGGCTACCGATAGGGAGACAAAAATTCTTTTTACTTTTGTGTGAGTATTCCTGTGGTAAACAGGGAAATCTAACTGTCTCGCCTTCCCAGACCGATTTACCTCAACCCCTAAGTGAATGAAACTCCTATGTGCACTCCTTATCTTCCCTCGCTAACCTGGGTTCTATGTCATTACCAAGACAAGGAGATTGGGGATGGAAATGAGCGCGGTCTTTCAAAGTTGAGCATCCCATTTACGCCTGTCACACACGTAGTGAGGAAAAATGAGCTGAGCCATCGACCTCACCCTCTCCCCCACCCCCACAATCAGATCACCGTCCGAACCAGTCAGTTGCCTCATGCGGAAGTAGGCGCAGCTGCTTGTGACCTCGCCTACGCGTATTATGTGCAAAACCAGGTCTCACAAACACCAAGATTTTTATACAAGATGGGGTGCAAAGGCTCACACCTCACATGCGTGAGAGTGCCGGAGGTCACGTTAAGGAGCCATCGCGCAGCCACTCCACGCAACACACATTGAACTGACTGCGAGGTCTGAGTGTAATTGTCAGTTGGCAAACATCCGACCCGCGCGATTATCGCACCGTGATATTCTCAAGCTCAGATCACACATGCAACAGAGGAGCCACATGTAGAAGGAGCCGAGGATCATACATGCCTTTCATACAGTTATGAAGACCGAGAGCATGATTTTTGCTGTGTTGCGTGTGATAATGTGAGGTGCAGAGGCTGATAAGGAGAGATGCAGTGTTGTGGTATAGCCGGCGGTGTTCTACCGCAGGTTTTCATGGAGACGCATGTGACCGAATAGGCCCATGCGGTGTGTGAATGTGCGTGGGCAGTGCGGACAGCTGAGTTGAGTCGGCTGTATGTTGGTGATTCTGGCAATGGTTCACCGGTTTCTGTGCGATGAATTCTCAAATTACCGACCGGGCCGATGCGTGATGTGCAGGTTCGGTGACAATGAGGGCAAGTCTGGAGGAGCTCTGCTGCTCTTATTGGTATTCCAGCTCATGGGAGGACTATGAGAAGTGTTGATGGACGCGCAAAATGTCGGCATCGCGGTGGATTCCACTTACGTGGATGCTCACGTGACCTAGCAGGCCCATGCGATGACTGAATGTGCGTAGGGAGTGAGGGCATCGGAGGCGGTGGTCTCTGTTGTATGTTGGTGCTCCGGGCACTATTTCGTCAGTCTCTGTACGATGGATTCGCAAATGACCGACCAGGCCGATGTGTGAGGTGAATGTGCGATCGCAATGACGACCGGTTAGTACCGAGTCTTCATCGCTGGTTTAGTTTAAAGTGGTAGTAGACTTGTGTTGCATCTACCGCACTCTCTCCTCCTCCCACACCTAAGCCCGTTGTCATGACAGAGTCAAGAAGACCGGAGACGGGAGAGGGCGCATGTGACTGGCGCGGCCAGAGCCGCCCCTGATCGTACCACCCCACCTGGCTCGGATCCCACGGAAGTGGGAGTGCTATAAAGGCCATATTAAGAATCAGCCATTGCAGCCTGTCTCTCAGTCCGCCAGTCAGCGACTTCACACAAAAACTCACAAACTGGGCTGACCACGCGGTCCGAGTGATCCCGTCAAATTTCAACCTTCCAAGCCAAGGCTTTTAGCACACCGTGATAGTTTCAAGCGCGTCAGATTGTTTATAGTGAAGAAAAATGCGCAGAGCCGTCGACCTCACTCTTTCCCTTACCCCCACAATCAGATCACCGTCTGAACCAGTCAGTTGCCTCATGTGGAAGTGAACGCAGCTGCTGGTGACCGCGTCTGCGCGTATTATGTGCATAACCTGGCCTTCCAAACACAAACACCAGGATTTTTATACAACATGGGGTGCAAAGGCTCACACCTCACATGTGTGAGAGTGCCGGAGGTCACGTTAAGGAGCCATCGCAGCCTGACTGTCAGACCACCAGTCAGCCACTCCACACAACACACATTGGACTGACTGCGAGGTCTGAGTATAATTGTCAATTGACAACCTTCCAATCCATGGCGCTTATTACCCCGTTATATTATCAAGCTCATATCACACATGCAACAGAAATGTCACATGGATAAGTAGTCGAGGATTATAGCTTGCCTCTCAAACAGTTATTCCGACTGAGAGCATGTTTTTTGGTGTTGCATGTTATCATATGAGGTACAGAGGCTGATGAGGAGAGATGGAGTGTTGTAGTATAGCCGGCGGTGTTTAACCGCAGGTTTTCATGGAGGCGCATGTGACCTAATAGGCCCATGCGGTGTATGAATGTGCGTTAACAGTGCGGACAGTTGAATCGGGTGCGGCGGGTGTATTTTTGTGCCCCCTGGCACTGGTTCGCCGGTCTCTGTGCGATGGATTCGCAAGTGACCGACCAGGTCATTGTGTGAGGTGAATGTGCGATCGCAATGGGGACACGTCAGTTTCGATTCCCCTTCGTTGTTACTGGGGGCGGTGGTGGTGGTGGAAGTAGCAGATAGTCGGGATGGCGGAATAAGGGGCAAGTGGTGTTCGTCGCCATGATCGGCGCAACCGGTGGGGGGAGGAAGGATGGTGTCGGTGATCGTGGGCGGCAGGGCATCGACGAAGTATTTACGGTCCAGGTCTAGGCTCCATAAGGGAGTTTTATCAAGATGGCGGCCTTGTACATCTTCAGTTTGCGGTCCAAAAGAATACCGTGGCGATTCCACACGGAGGCCTTCAGCCGGCGGAAGGTCTGACTGGCTTTGGAGATCCCTTGAGCAACCTCGTCGTCGATTCTCGTGTTGCGTGATAGCGTGCTTCCCAGATAAGCAAAGGTTTCCACATTTTTGAGTTGAGCGCCGTTGACATTGATTCGGGGAGAATTGGATTCCGCGCTGGGTGGCGGTTGATGTCATGATCTTGCCACAAGCCTTGATGGTCGCCCGTCAAACAACGCGTCGTTCGAATCCCCAAAGGAGAACTGAACAGCAAGGGCCGAAGAAAAGAAGCGTGTTGCCGTATGCTAACAGCGATCTTTAAGGCAAACCAGAACGTACGAGTGTGTTCAAGGTCGGACGGCGGTCGGATCAGTTAGCTAGTGGTCTTCAGTGGGTAGCATCCCGACTGGTACTATGACTCATCCTGTCGAGAGCTCGCGCGCACGCCATACGAGTGGATCGAAAGTGCAGCGTGGGAAGAGCCGTCAGGGCAGTGTTTGAGCGGATCGGTTAGGACGGCTCCTCCTAACACTTCCCCCTTTGAGCTGAGTCTTACGATTTCAGGCGCGGGTTCACTTGCAACAAAACCTTTGCGTTCTTATTCGGCCCGATCGTCCAAGTGGTTGAGGAGATCGGTTTGACACTGGAACTGCGGTTTCTGACCTTGCTTTTGGTAAATGGAATGTGTCCAATAGTGGTTCTAGTGATAGGTTTGTGCTTGGATTTGGCGCGTCAGTACATTCGGTTTGTTTCAACTGATTGGCGTGGCGCACCCAAATGTCTGATCCTACTCGAATCTCGTAGACCACGTCACCACACCTCCAGCGAACACGTCCAAGCATCCACTTTTCCTGATTTATTTTCTTTAAGTCCTTTGCCAGAACCATCTCAGTTGGATGGAACAACCTTTGCATCACTCTATGACGTCAGTTAAATTGTCTTTCCATCGGTGTTGGATGGGCTGTTTAACCACTAACACTAACAGGTGAAAGCGGACGAATTATGTCGAATGGCGTGCGAAGTTATCTCTGCAGCAAAGCTTCTGCAGGACAGACAATGTGTAAAGCGTTCGGGTTTGGGGTAGCCCGATAGGTTAGCAGGGATCTTTCGAAAACCTCTTCCGTTGTCCATTCCCCTTTTGTCTTCTGGAGAGCCCACTTTAACATGTCGACGAATTTTTCAACCTGTCCGTTGGACTGCAGGTGATAGGTTGGCGAACGCAAGTGGTTAATGCCTGACTGCTGGCAGAATTGGGCGAAGGTGGCTGATGTGAACTGCCCTCCATTATCGCTCACCAACGTTTCGGGACAACCGAACAGTTGCCGAACAGTTGCCGAAGCGTGTTGATTGTGGCTCCAGTTGTCGTGCGTTCCACGTAGAAGACTTCCGGCCATTTGCTGTATGCGTCGACGGCGATAAGGAAGATCTGGCCATCTATCGCTCCACCTTAATCGATGTGGACCCTGGACCACGGGGCTTGTCGGATAGGCCATGCCTTGAGTGTATTCTTTCTTGGCGCCTTGGATGCGAAGGCGCATTTGGTGCATGAGCGGGTCATCTGTTCTGTTGGGACCAGTACACATAACTGCGAGCGAGAGTCTTCATGAGGCTGATGCCCGGATTTTCCATGTGAAACTGCTTCAGGACCCTTGGTTGCAGTTTCTGTGGAACATCGACACGTTCATAGAACACGATACAGTCATTAACGATGGACAGAGGATGTCATCGCTGAGAGAACTGCTGCAGTTCTCCAGAACGTTTTGCAGGCCACTGAGTGCGATGGTAATTAATGACATGCCTCAACGGTTGGAAGTTGGTTGGATGTTCGGGAGTCAGGCGTAGACGCTGGCCTTCAAGGTGATCGTATCTTGCTTCAGACTCGCGTTACAGGAAGTCTCCGGGACTGGTAACTGAACCAGGGGGGGACAGTTTATATTTACAACAAAAGAATAAAAAAAAAAATACATATATAGGCAAACTGCGTTCGGAGATGGCGCTGAAGCAAATGAGAGTTGTACTGCAGAGAATGTGCTCCTATTTCGTGGCCACAATGGCATGGCAGCGTGGGGAGATTAAAGGGTCGAAAACGCGAACCAGTCGAGGGGTGACTGCCAAGGAGTGTTCTCGGCCGGCCTCAAAGAGGAAGAGTACCCGGTCTAAAAGGATGCAGGCCTCTACAACTGGCCCGAAACAGCAACGCATCATGTAGTGGCAGTGTATCCTAGACTCCAATCCCGGAAATATAGTGGGATAGGCTGCGATAAAGTCATCAGTCAGCTGTTAGGTGAAGAAAAAAGGAATTTTGCGTGAGTTTTAGCATAACGACGGTCCAATCGCACGATAGCAACTGTTCCTAGCCAAAAGTACAGCAATTTGCAATAAACTGATAATGATAGTGATAGTCTAGAGGGGGAAATGTAGGGAAAAAAAGTACAGTTGTCCTATTCCCCTTATCTATAAAATGGACGGTTTTTCCTTTCTCGTCACGCTAACACGATCTAAAACAGAGTACTGATATACTGCCTGTAGTTGTGTATGTGCCCTTAAACCTGTTCTTTTTGAAATTGAGCCGCCATCTTTTCTACTCTCCAGTCGCATGTGAATCCTCTTATATGTACGTCGTTTGGCCTATTTCAACCATTATATACCGAATTTTAACCCTATTTGTTTATTCGAAAAATGAAAATGAGATCATCAGCGCACGACGCTGGCACCGTTTTGAAGAAAGTTCAAGTTGATCGATATTTTGAGACGCATTCAAGGATGATTTTTCATGATGTCAATGTATGCATTCTTCGGCTATTCGTTGGTGATCTTCCGGTGTTCTGTGGTTTGTCCGCCCACCCTTATTCACGGTGAATGGAGGGAATTTTTTGCTGAAAGTTTTGGAATTCAACTTTCAAAATAAAACTTAGCTCTGTCTCGTCTCTCGTCTCATACATCTCACATGTAGATGATTCAAAAATTAGAGTCCAACATCAGCGAAAAATTGAAATTGTAATGCCTTTCAAGTTTTTAATTGAGTCTACATTTTGCGATATTTTACGGTGGCAAGCAAGACGTAAAGGGCATCAGGGAAACAGATCGCTGGCCAACCAGACACATTCGTCTCACCTTTTGAATGGCAGGCACGTGCTGGTTCCTCGATCTAAATGGACGAGAGTTCAACCGAACACTGGTCCAACGCAAGAATTCTGGCACTATTTTAGGCTTAATGCGACAGTGCCCTCCCTCCCATTTTGGGGGAATAAACTGGAGATTCACACACGACGAAAGTTTAACCGCCGGATCTGATGAGGTTCACTGTGTACTCCATAGCATCGTGGTACAGGGACGGTGACTTGCGCATGAATTAATTTTAAGTGATAGTAGCCTTGCGCTGCATCTATCGCACTCACCTTTTTCTCCCATCAAAATACGTCCGGTTTGAAGATAGAGGTAAGAATACCGAAGATGAGATCGGGCGCAGGTGTGAGTCTGCACCTGCGCGTACCACCACAACGATGTCCCCGCCAGTTTCAGCATTTGTTATGTGAGCGCATCCCGAATAAAACCTATCCTGCCCTGGTCTAGTCTTTTTGTTGGTCCCGTTCATCTACCACGCGACTCGCTTAAGGGGCAAACACACAGATAACCAATGCAACTAATTTTTTTCCCGCACTCACTGAATTGGACAGCTCCTCAAGGCCGAGTCTCTGAAGACTCCAACGCGTGTATGATACAAAGGACTCCCTGCTGTCTTGAATTTCATCCACGGGTCCTTTCGTTCGAGGGCCGGGACCCACGTTGACAAGGAGGATGGAAGAGGACGTAGGATCACCACCACCACCACCACCACTGCCACCTCCCCACACCGGGAGGAATTTGCACCAACTTCCGGCGTTGGTGATTCCGTCGACCGACAATCCACTCAGTGGGTCGGTGCTGCTCGGGCGGTAGGTGGTCCAGCAGTAACTGCTGCAGCATCACCCGATAGTAGGTGGTGCGGGGAAAACACTCATTCAAAGCGGCCTGAAGGTCACTGATGGAGGCGGGATCCTCGCCGGCGCGTAGCAGGTTGCCGAGGCTCGCCAGCCGTTCCAGGGGCAACAGTGCGAGCATTGCGGCCAGCCAGGGATACTCGGAACGCAGCCATCGGCTCATGGGGAAGTCAAAAGCTAGATTGAAGGAGGACCACCATCATCGCCATCAGCCTGGAAACCAAGGTGTTTCTATCATCAGATTTGGAGTTGATAGCCCTCATGGAGCTACAAATCCAAACAGACTGTAGCAACACCAGTGGAGGCAAATCTGGAAACATTGTTAGGGCGATGACAGAAACTCCTGCCATTGTTGACTGGGTCAACGAGGGGTTAAAGTGACTTGGGTGTGCGGTCAACTACCATGTACGACAAACTCCCATTTCTGGATTTTCTCGCACAGCGAAAGACTAACGGAACATTACACGCATCCGTTTACCGCAAAGAAATATATGAGGAAGTAATTCTACACTATGAGATCAACAGCCCAATTTCTCACAAGAGGAGTACCGTCAACAGTCTGCTACATCGAGAAAAAACTACATTGCTCTGCGAGGAAAGCTACCGAGTTGAGCTAAATTACCTGTTTGAATTATTTTCCCAAAATGTTTACGCTAAAGATTTTTTACCTTGATGCATAAAGCAACAGAAGTCAAAAGAAAAGGCACTATATAGTTCTAATCAGGCACCTAAAAGAAGTACATGGCAAATCATTACCTACATTAGGAATGTGACTGAGCTCGATAAAAGACACTTGCGGAGTCACCCAATAAAAGTGGCGCACAGACCTGCGACTACTTTTCGCACTCAGCTTGTATACCCTAAGGATAGGGTTGACTATCTTAATAAGTTGTCGTCTACAAGATCCTGTTTAATGTCTTTGATGCCGCATATTGTGGTCAAACGGGAAAATCTGTCTCCACACGCATTCACGAACATCAACTTGCGGTCAAGAGGCGTTCTAAATGGCCATGCACACTCTCCCTACAGGACACATTTTAGCCTGGGACAAAGCTCGCATCGTCTGCACCTCCAAGAAAGGCCGAGAGTTTCTTGAAGTTATGCACTGCGATGAACCATGAATTCATCGGTACATTGAGTTAGATGTCGTGTACAAAAAGCTCAGGGAAAAATGGAAGAGAAGATAAGTCAATCAATAAAGACTGACACACAGCGGTTACTTATTGGCGCAAACATAAAACGAGAATCGATTGTTAAGCAATTTAAAGTTCAATCGTTTTTGCATATTTACTCTAGTCTGACGACGGCCTGGGGAACCTGGGTCAAAAATTTACCAACGAAGTTTACCAAAGAACCTATTCACCTTCTAATTGTATTTCTTTGGATGCCGGTCTTCCAATTCTAAGAAGCCAGAAATGGCCATTCCAATCTCCTTGGTCTGTACCGGTAAGTTTCCACTGCCTATACTATAAGCCACCATGCGGCTGCTGACGGGGCTCGAGAGAGGGCCCCAAGGCATAAGAAGACGAATGATTCCAATAACCGATCGATTAGTGCCTATCTACCAATGTGCATATTCTATTGTCTGCACGCGTTACCCAAGTTGCAGCTAGACTCGCAAGCTAGGTCTCTCACACTGTGTACACTGTAAGAAGTCTAGATCAGAACAAGTGGAAGTCAGACAGGGTAGTAGTTAACCAGACATTCCTCCCGGCTTGTAACAGTTAGACGATGTCCATTGCATGTCCCGCGAAATGCCCGTGGAACAGGCAATTAGTATGTGAATTAGGCTATAGAGAGGCTGACTTGCATGGGCTCTAGCTCATTTTCTATTTCCTAACCCACCCTGCTCCGATGGCAAGACAACGCCAAGAGGTGGGCACGAACGCAATGGCCGACAAATTTAACTAGTCCGTCTACCCGCACCACAGACCCGACCGGGTCTCTACGATATGTACCAAGCTGTTGCGGCAACATCCAGTATAGCCTGACACTCGGTCCTGAGTCCATCTCTAGCATGCAACCTACATACTGCTGCCCAACCAAAAGGATCCAGACTTCCCTCTCTCGAGCATTACATACTCGGAATGTGTGCTCACCGATGTAAGTGTTTCCTTTAAACATTCTAAATCCATCCCCAGTGGTGGAGAAGGACATCATTTAGTACCAACTACTTACTATTTAAGATTTCGTTGCTGTTGTAAGTCTACTTCATAAAAGTTTTATACTGTTATGAGAACTGCCCTAGCTTGTGCCCAGTTTGACCCGTTACTGCGGGGCAAGACCCGCAAACCATCAAGCACTCAGAATTTATGCATCATTTCGTTTCGAAACCCTGAATATGGGAAGAATGGCAGGTCTGGTCCAAAATTATTCGGCAATCGCAAAAGTTTGTTAAAATCAAACGATGCCTTTTCTTCAAGTATAAACTTGGAGGAAGACGCAAATTGTTACCACACGAATACAAGAAAAAATATGTTCGTGCATGTTTTCGATAAGATATACTTACAAGGGCATCAAAAATAAATATGAAAAATACATGCTTCTTGATAAGTCCTTGTGCAGTGTTTTTTTTGCAGGCGGCCCGAAATAAGTGCATTCCAAAGCCGGCATCCTGGCGCGACTGAAATACCTTGGTATTAGACAGCAGAATTTTGCAACCGCACTTAATATTACGACTCTACTTAAGCAATCTTTCTTAATCGAAAACACATTTTTTTGAATTTGCTTGACATTTTATGAGATACATCAAATCTACTGTACACGCAGCGATGTTTGTTTTCAAGGTGCCTACTGAATTTCGAAGCGGAATACTTACCACCATCTTGTGGGGCGTCGACAGCCGGAGGAACCAGACGTTCTACAAAGGCTCCAGCGCTGCCACCCGCCTCTTGAAGGAGGTGATAACAGCAGGGTGCGTTGACCAGAGCTGCAGCCCTAGCTGACTGCACGAACGTTCGCAGCAGGGTCACACTCAGACCGCCGCAAGTGTGCAGACCAGTGAGCAGGCATCGAGGGGCCGGCAGACGGGCTGCCTGGGCGAGCAGCGAGTCCAGTTGCAGGGCGGAGGTCACTGAGCAGGTGATGCTCGCGCAGTCCGATTGGAATACCACCTCCTTTCCTGCAGCCTGCTTCTTGCTTTGAAGGTTCCAGAACTTTTGCACATTGGCTCGGCGTCGCCTGGCGCTACGGGTATTCACCTCACGCGAATCGATCTCCAGAACGGGGATGCCGTGTGCCAGTGACAGGTACGTGCCCAGGTAGCCTTTGCCGCTGCCAACATCAGCCACCTAAGGTGTGGAAATAAGATCGGGTGAGAGCGGCAACGCGTGGATGAGACGTCGTCTATGGATCATGAAATAATGAGGACGTGCTAAAACTCATGGCAGCGTGCGGCTAACCTGACTGGGCTGCTTGTTGGTTTAGACACCATTTTTCCTTCTGCGATTAATTTTTCAAGCGCAGCAGATGGAATTCTACTGTTTCCCAATAGTTTTGGAGCCGAGGGGAGGGAAAGAGGAGTCAGACAATTAGCTACTTATCTGTCTCACCACTGTAGCGCTGCCCGGTTAAAGCAAGGCATGGAAAATTGCAAGTGTGGCTCACTTGGTTGACAGTGGCAACCGGGTAGACATAAACCAGTCATTCCGAGTCATCTATGGAATGCCGGGTAGACACTCCAAGTTCCCGCGGAAGCTGATACTTGCGACGACAGAAACACTGACCATACGGCTAACTAACCCAACCTTGTGCTCGCATAGGGTGTTCATACAGGCCCTTAGGTTTCCTTAGTTGACGATTAATCCAGGATACGTGTTCACACCCGCCACTTCACGTTGCAACGACGAGACAGAGACTTTACTTATTGTCAGACGCCTCCTTCCCCGTCCCCTTCTTTCCTCCCCCCTTAGCCCCCACCAAAGCTCCTAAAAGAACTAGACGCCGGAACGCCCTCAACCCTCTCCCTTACACTTCTTCTTCATTGCCAGTTTAAAATCCTGCAAGCCTGATGATGAATACTGGAAAGAGTACGTTAGCCGAAGTTGAATTCCGGAACGTCAACATGGGTATCATTGGTGAATTGAAATGCGTGCTACTTAAGCAGAGCTAGTAGAAACAAAATCTAATGTTTTGGCAATAATTGTGGAGTTTAAGGTTCCATTTTATCCTTTCACCTCTTTTATTTTCACATTGATGACCTGAGATCGCCAAAATACTGCCTATATTTTGTGTAGGCTGGCGATAAAAAATTTTTTAATCCTCTTAAAAATCAAACTCATCTCTGATTCCTGAAGAAATGGCTTGGATCACGTCTCCGCGTGGTCGTTAGAACATGATATAGTACTTGATAATCAGAAATCAGTCAGTGTGTGCTTCGATTGAAACTCTATCCCATTCCTGTATCCTTATACATTATCCCCAATGAGTATTCTTCCTTTTAATACCTTACCATTGCTCTGTCGTCCAATCTCACATTTTCCATTCATATTGAAAGGATTTTAACAAAAATTCTTAAAATTGTTTATTACATTCGCCATTTACGTTCCTATTACACATGTGCTGACTTGTGCTGGAGATTCATGTCAACCACAGTGCCTAAAACTCTGTTATACCCTGTTCGTGCTCAGTGCTCAAGAGATAATAGTAATTATCTGCCTCGTGTGAAGTTAAACAGACGACTTGTTTTTCAGTCCTATCCAGACGTCAAAGACTGCCTGATGAACACTGAGAAGGTTGGCTGGGAAACTGTTTGATCTGTGCTATATTACTGATTACATACAACTCGCACTGAAGCAAACCCCCAGCGATCTGGTGTTAAACGGAGACGAGTAATGTTTGAGCGCGCCAACATTTCAAGTGCGCAGTTGCATCCATTTTGACAGACTAAAGAGGTTTTTGTTTGCAGGGAGTGGGAATGGCCGATCTGCCTGCATAGCAGGAAACTCGACAAAAGGGTTGTGGTGGCGCACAGCCGTTTCAGGTTTCAAAACAGAACAGTAGCGTCACCTACCTGATCGAGTACCTGTTCGCGGTAGATTTGGCCACAAAGGCGACCGAATGCCTCCACTTCGTGGGCTTTCTTGGTATTCATGCCATGACTAACAAATACATCGGACTGAATAGTCAAGGCCACGGGGAGTATGTTGGGCTTTGTCGCAGTTTCGGTGGGAAGCCTGTGGAAAAAATTAATAAAGTACAAGTTGGGCAGGTAGCAGGGAATAATCCATAACGAAATGGAACAAAACCGGGGCAGAGATAGGGGCGATTAAAAGAATAAAAAGATGATGGTGATTGTGACGATGGCGACGACGATGAATGAGACGAGGAAGACGACGACGACGATGACAACAACAACAATTAATAATGGTGGCGTTGATGATGCTGATGATGATGATGATGATGATGATGATGATGATGATGATGATGATGATGATGATGATGATGATGATGATGATGATGATGATGATGACGATGATGATGATGATGATGATGATGATGATGATGATGATGATGATGATGATGATGATGATGATGGTGGTGATGGTGATGATGATGCGGATGATGACTGCATGCATTTTCCCATAGATGTTCGATGCTCTTTTAAATCCAAACATGCAAACCAACAAGTCCCTTCACGTAATCCGTATACAGTAATTGATGTCATCTGTTCAAAGTAAAGGCACCTCGCAGTCCTTAAACGGCTTTCAATGTCCGAATAAGGTTATGCTAGACACGCCGTCACACTTGAGTTTAGGGTCTAAAAACTATAAGCTTGAGCCTTTTTCCTTCACGAACTATTCCTAAACTCAAGTGCAACGACGTGTCTGGTTTAATCTTATTCGGAGATCGAAAGTCGTTTAAGGACGGCGAGATGCCTTTTCTTTAAACAGAAAGCATTGAAGATGACATAAATTACTGCATAAGGATTACATGAAGGGACATGAAGGGACTTGTTGGTATGCATGTTTGGATTTATAAGAGCATCGAACATCAATGGGAAAATGCATGCAGTCTTTGACGAATGTGAGGGATGCAGACGGTGGCCAGAAAAAAATACTTATTCAGAATTCTACATGCTGCTCTGTTTTAAATATCTTGAGATTATGTTGTATGGTGCTCAATATTACAACCCATTTCAACTAATTCTTTCTAACTAAGATCAAATTTGAGAATCTGAGGAAGTGCTTTCTGAGTTACCTAACTGACTGTAAGTTGAGTGTAATCTGGAGGATTGTGCAGCCCTTGTCAGCAACGCTTATATCTTTTCCCCATCCTAAATGGTCGGTTCATGTGGGGATTAAGGTACCACTACGTCAACATTGCAGGGAACATACAGTGTGTGCATCACCAGCTTCAGTTTCGCAGAAGACACAGCAGGCTGGATTTTCCGTGCAAGGGAAGAAAGAATAGGGGCTCCGAAGGGCGCACAAAACGGGGAGTGAGGCCGAAGCGGCCTCTAGGAGGAGATCTCGCAGACTCTTCTTCGCTTTCGAAGCCAGTGGAGTAGATTGACTGGTGGAATAATCCTTGCCACGACGAGTGAGGTGCTGGTGTAAATGTGCCAGCTCACCAGAATCCACCGAAAGTAAAGCCTGCCTCACCTCGAGGTAAAGGGACGCAATGGTAATTGGATGATCAGCAATGCAGGCTAGTCGGATCGTTGGGTTTGGGTACTCTAAACTGTTCAAGTTCTTGACGCGCTGCCGAATCGTAGCATTTCTCCCATGTGTTGGAGGGGAGAAAGTGAACAGAATGTGAATTGAGAAGTTCAAGATTGGAAGTCAGGGCTCCAACGACTACCCTGAGGGCCTGCTTAACGATTGCCTCGGGGTTTCGCAGGTCTGGCATAGCTGAAAGAAAAAAAAGAATAAAAGAGCGCGTTGACGCCTCCTCGTCAAGACAAAATCCCAAAAAAGGCAGTAAAGACGAAGGGCAATTAGGGAGTACTACGAGCCAAAAGACCTGCTCTTTTGCAAAGCTGTTGGCTAGCCGACGTTTCTTTATGTGGCTGCATTCGGCAGTTTTTCAGTGGACATGTACCATGAAATAAGCAGATTTCAGGGACAATAGGGCGAGTCTGTGCCGTTTTGTAACGTACAGGTGAGCGGTAACCACCCCTCCTCCCTCTTCACCTTAATAATCAGACGTGTCGGGTGAACAAGTGGTCGCGAGCCAGCAGAAGTAGTGTTAAAAAATATGCGAGGAGACGGCGTCTGAGGAACCGACTTCTCATAACGTCGTTGCGCACTGACGCACATGAGTTGTCGATAATAAGATCTTCGCAATATTCATGCCTGATGGGGTACATGTTTATACAAACTCAACTGCCAATAAACCTTGGAACCTCCGCCATACACACTATCATCAATCCTAACTCAAGTGCCAATAAACCTCGGAACCTCCACGATACACCATTTCAGCAATCACGAATACGCATCCACAACAGCCGGCCTGTTCTAACCTCCAGATACGGACTTTGAATCTATCTTACTGGTTATATAGCGGGCAGACATTCCTTTCTAGTGAAAAGGTTTGACATGCATAATCAACTGAGGTTCCAAGTCCTTGACTGCCGAAGAGGTAGGGACGATCACGGTCGGCTTCTTCAGTCATTCGGAACATTCGAAAGGCGAAGTGTAGGCAGACTTTTGAAAAAGCATAAAAACCTGTCCAAAGGAAACTGATAATGAACTTGTATTTGATCATATTCTGTCTCTGTAGACCCTAATTTTGATTCACCTGTCCTAGTGTCCTTAATATTCGCCTTCAACTGCCCTAGAGCTTCCAAAAATTCACCATTGGATCTACCATGGAATCCGTAATATACGACTTTGAAATAATCGACCACTCATGTAGGTGCTTAAGGACTCACGGTCACAAGGTTTCACTTGCTTACAGTCTGCGCCACTATAGGTGGCGTTTCTTAAAGGTTTAAAGCTGGCTAGCGTAATCGGATATCCGCAGTTCTTAGACCTAACACACTAGCACAAATGTATGCTCTCGCAATGCTGAAGAGAGCTACTATATCTGACCTCACGGGTTCGATTGCTTAAAACTCTAGGAGGATCTACGGCAGTGGTGATAGCCGTCACGCCAACTGAAAATAATACCATTTGAAGGCACGGTGGAAGCTATGTTACACAAAAACGCTCGTAAAAACATCACTTTCAGACGGGGGTTTGGTATTTCGGCGTAAACGTATCGTTAGCACCGGTCACAGACTACGTTGCCCAGTTAACCAGCGGAGCACTGAAGTGTTCGAAAACTACAGGAATCTTCCGTGCATGACGGTAATGTCTCAAACAGTAGTATGCTCTCAGGAGATTGTGGATCAGTATGAACGATAGCGAGCCACTGAATGAGGGATTTGTTAAACCTGCCAATATATGCGTTGAAAAGTTCCGGTTCATACAGTGGAATCGGATTTGAATGGATGGGGCAACTCAGAGTATGCAGTCTCCCCTGGAACTGCCACATGCTCCAAGAGATAAGGGTCAAAAGCTTATCCACTTACTCGCAGTCCAATACGCCCTAGCTGTCCGAGCACCGAGTGGGCAGTTTTCCCACGAAATAGGTTAGAGTTGGGCTATAACCAACATAAGGAAGGACGCTGACTGATCACGCGGGATTTTTAGGCGTTTCTTATCTGACGCAAGTCGCGCAGCAGATCCGTTTTATGAATCTAGTATCGATAAACCTACTGAAGACGCTATTTGCAGTTACCCTTGTCTGCTTATTCTGGCGCAAACGGCTTGTTGACCTGCGGATCTTCTAAAATTATGATAGGTTGACTATACTAAAATTGTCCATTTTCATCTGGTTCACACATTAGTTTGCGTGGCGATCATGTAGGGTGTGTAAATAAGTATCTGTAGTGTTTCAAAAGTTCAGGTCATCAGTCCTTGTCGAAAATGCGGGTAAATGAGCTTCTTTAGCACCACTGACATCTTGCAACTAGACTCCCTGAATGAGGACAGTTTTAAACTTCACCAAACACTGCAACAGGACTAAGTTGCCGTGTGGCAAGGTCTAACGCCCAGACCAACGTCTTGGTCTGTTTTTATAATCCGTCAAATATACATTGTTCGCAACAGTCATAGAGATAACGCCAATGCGAATTTTTGGTCAGCTGAAAAAAGCTGTGCATATGTACCAGCATTCGCTTTAATATTCGCTGGGATATCGGGGATCTCGGTTGCTGCAAGAAATAACGGAGCCACCACCATTTGCACGCAGTGCATTCACCAGGCGCCCGGCATCACGTTTATATTGATTATATTTTATAAAAAAAAGACCTTTTCTAAATAGAAAACAAAATTTGGCACAAAATGCATCAAAGATCTGTGTACAAAGGCCAGCAAGGCTGTAATGTTCAAAAATTTAAACACTTCAATATTTTATGTCGTCATACAGTTATAATCGGAAACCGGAACTCATTCGATGACATAATAGGTAGCATTTTACTACAGTAGCACCTGCGGTAAAGCTGGATTCTCTCAGCTGTTATATATTCAAATGTATCCTTTTCCGCTCCCCTCCATCAATAATGAAAAGTCTCTGAAATGGAAGGATTCTAGTTTGCCGCCATCTCTTCCGGTATGAATAGTTAGGCAAAAATACCACAAGGAAATGTAGGTCTGCATGGAACAGTTTATTAATTGTATGACAGGAATAATATGGAAAGTAATACAATAGAAGCGCTGACAGGGTCCCAGTTGGCGTAAACAAAACGATGGAGTTCACTGTTGGTTGGGGAACATGTCTCCCGAAGCAAAGGGAGCGAGCGCATTAAAGTGACTACAGGGAGCGATATACAGATTTCCGTTGGCGATTCTATAATCCGTAAGACAGCACCTTAGCGCCTTGTCCCTTTAAGATCAGATCCTCTTGTTGATGTCCGCTTTAGCAAAACAACTTGTCCATTTTGATCCTGACCACACCTCAAGCTGTAAAGCACCACGGAACGGACAGTCGTTTGAATGGATTGCAAGCATTCCTGGCGGGAAGCCAGTAGGGGGTCAGTGTATTAGCGTGTTGGTTAATATTACCCACCTCCACACCAGAAACTGCTGACATGCCCACTACCGTTACTCATAGCAGCAATTTCTTTACGTCATATGCCTGGATCTAATACTATCCCACACAAACGACTGCATTTCATCCACGCGGCTGCAGGGCAGTTGTTTCGCTTCAGGTCTTTGGGCCGGTTTAAGGTCCGCTTTATCCACTACTTCCATGCTGATTCTTGATTCCAACCCAGCTCAGCGCATAGTAACTGGGCTTTTTCAATGCGCCACAAGTTGCGCTGGGTTGTTCATGGATCTCGGATGGAGATGGCATAACCAGGTATCAGCTAACATAGCTGGTGCTCTTTCCCCAAAAATCGTCCACATCATTCCGCAACGCTCGCCTCG
This sequence comes from Schistocephalus solidus, assembly GCA_017591395.1. Classification (NCBI taxonomy): domain Eukaryota; kingdom Metazoa; phylum Platyhelminthes; class Cestoda; order Diphyllobothriidea; family Diphyllobothriidae; genus Schistocephalus; species Schistocephalus solidus. The sequence goes on along the minus strand of WEDG01004663.1, from coordinate 18,866 downwards.
CTTGGCCCTTCTGTGTGGTTGCCAACAGCAATGCACTCCCGCTGGTTAGTATGCAGGCATGGCGGTGTCACATCAAGATCCAGACGGGTCACCCTCATGTAACTCATCCTTTAGTTACCATTCATTAGTGCTCCATTTAATAAATTGCCTTCTGTTCCAGTTATCTACTTTTGCCAATTTGGGTGGCCCACAGAGTAACATAAAGTACTGGGAATAGCCCCTGACTTAGAACGAAACTAATAGTTTTTAGGCACATCCCTGCAGTGTATGTAGTCATTAAGACACAACGGCAGAAGAATATTCTTCTAACACTGGGTGGTCACAAAAGTAGATAATAGGAACAGAATAAAATTTCGCATATAGAAATGGTTAATGAAACAGGAGAGGTTGAGTTACATCAAAGGGATGATCCATCTGAAAGTTAAATAGACATGCCAGCTAAACAACCGGTGGATAATGCAGCGTTTACGCTGCCAACAATCGTAGTCAACCACAGAGGAGCTCCGTGGAAGGTGCAGAGGTAAATTATTGGAGCGAATTTTGTGAGGGAGTAGGCATTTACAAAAAAGTGACATCGGTTGTCTTCGCCGAAACACGGCCACACCATCTCCATCCGGATCGGTACCAAAAAGTGTCCACTCAGTCGAAGTAGAGGGCTTTAATTATGTAATGCCCCATGAATTTAACTGAGTGGTTTGAATGTTGTGATCATTTCTAATGCAGACCCAGGATATAAATGGTTTGATCGAGTGTCAATGAACATGCCGGCACCCCTTCCTCCCTCAATCGCTGAACATGCAAATCTGCCGAAGGATTTGTATTTTACTTAGGTTTGTGTCTTTTCCATGCTCACATAAGCTTGCGCTCGTGCCTCAATATGTATTTCCGAAATTGCATCTGATGAGTAGGGTCCATAGCAAAGGTGAACTGTTCACATTTAGAGATTACGTTGACGAAGACCCTGAAGGGAGGGATAGAGTTAAGACCACATAGAAACGTTTTCCATCCATATCTACATACTGTGCGTGAGAGACTATGGAGGTCAAACTACGCATTCTAATGTTCATAGATAACAAATTAATGCGAGACGAAAGAAAAAGAGGATGAGTTAGCAAAACATATTTCGGAGACAGTGCGTTGAAATAGTCCACTTGTGGGTGATAAGATTGTAGATGAAAGGGAGGCAATTCAGATGCGATTAAAGAGCGCCAATTCGGGCATGTGCTGAAACAATGGAAGATAATGTCATGTTCCAGTCATATTCTGCGAAACATGGGTTCCATTTTTTATGCACAGATGCCGGAAGTGACACCTTTTCATAGTACTTGATTTGAGTCTTTTTTACGTTTTTAAGCATCTACAGTTTTGCCGCCCAGAAGTGAACCCTTTCAGCTTCTAACTCCCTTTGTATTGTTTTTGCTAACTTAAATGCTCATCCGTGTTTCTTCCTTTTCACAGATTTCCGTGTAAATGCAGGTTTTTTATATATGAACATCCGACCTATATAGCCTTTCACACATCGAATGTAAACGTGGATGGAAAAATGTTCTGTTGTCTCAACTTCTCCCCTCCGAAACTACCGTAGCCATCAGGATTTTAGGGAAATTTTCGTCGACATGACCTCTAAGTGCGACCAGCCCACCAGCTATGGACCCTACTCATCAAATGCAATTTCGGAAATGCATGCCGAGGCACGAGTTCAAACTTATGTGAGCTTGGGAAGGATACGAAAAGAAATAAAATAAAAATCCTTCAGCTGATTTATATGCTTAGCGATTGGGAGAGGAAGGGGCACCGGCATATTTACGGACACTCGATGGCCCCATTCCCATCCTGGGTCCTCGTCAAAGCACAAGTCCGGAACCTGTTCAAACTTCCGGTTCGTTCAGTTCCCTTTTGTGAGGTTTGCCAGAGCGTTTAATGAGGACTTCCCTAAAAAGATAGGAAGGGATGCAGAGTATCAGAAAACTTTTGCATCGTTATGGTTATGCAGCGGCCGAACATGAAGGCACACGCGCAAATAAATAACGCGCTGAATATGGTCGATAAGCACCATTCCAAACACGCGTACACACATATCGTAAGAATAAGTACTAAGAGTGTATGAAAACGAACCTACTGGTGCTAAATGTGTGGTACAGATGCAATGGTCCCATCTGGAGCGCACGGTGTTATAATGTTTGTTGGATTAACGGTGGGGAGTGCAGCACCCTGGGAAACTGCAGTGGTGGGACGTGGGTTTGTTGAAATTAAGTGCGAGAAAGCGAGATGATCTGCGACAACGATAACTAAGGGAACGGGGGTCAGCGATAAGGAGAATTGGGACACTCGATCACAACATCCCCTATCCTGAGTACGCGCCAAACGTAAAATTAACGCTCTTAGAAAATTCAAAACATGAGACTGCAATCCTCGGGGACCACTACAGTTACTTACTTTGAAACTTCGCCTAAATTGCAGTCTAGTGAAACACGGTTCAAACTTATTTTTACTACTTTCTTTCGTATAACTCTGATTTAAGCCCTTGTTTTTTCAAATTCTATTTGACTATTTATAGTTCATCGTCTGCCTCTTGGAATAGTCAATTTTCCATTATTTTCATTCCTTTAAAGTTTGAATTTTGGGTACAGGATAATCACTCTGACCCCTACCAAGAACCCAGTGGTCAATCCAACGGAGGGTTGTGTAAAACCCCAGCATAGGAATGACACTAGGTTCTCGTTCAATGATAAAGTAAATGCGGCTTAACTGTTGTCCATCGAGGAGTCTTGATTCCGTTGTAACCTGTTGGGGAAGGAATCCATCAGTGACCAATTAAAACCATTTCTGGGCAGGATGAGCTTTCTGGTCTTTTGCAGTTTCTCACTTTTCACTCGGCGTCTGCAGAGTTTTAACTCCCCAAATATCATCATGTGCTTGGTACGAAAAATTTCCTTGAGATCGCTGATGATGGAATTGTCCGAATTATTTCGCTGTCTCGGGGGTCTGTAAACCAAAGGAATCTGGAGATTTTAGAGTTAATGCACACTAACTTAACAACTTTGTTACGTGAGGAATCTTCTTCCGATGTTCTTTGTTTTTGAATGCCTTTTATTTGTATAATCAGTGCCATCTCAAATAAATAGCGCAAGTCCCACATCCCTTCGTATATTTCAGTCTATGTGGATAAGCTTTTAGTCCACAACATGCATTTTGCGCCTTCGTTTTCCTCAGGTTACCATGTTTCCGATAGATCCATAGATTCAGTTTGAAGCTGGACTGCGGTCATTTTGATTTCGTCTAATCTGTTACGTAGAATCTGCACATTTCGTACATCATTATCACATTTTTTTGCTTTTTCGACCATTGCGAATCTTTGCTTAATCTATCGCATCACAGCTTTTGCTCGATATACCATATTTCATACCGATTTCCCTGCTTGATTTAAATCTACAGATGATTGATGGAATTTAATACCGATGTGCGTAATTAATTGTCATCTGCTAGATTGAACAGTAATCCCAACGGAAAGACACGCCTCGATGGTTGTTTTATCGCCCGAACTTTCATGGCCAAGCGAGATCCGCTGCTTTTCGTTCTCCAAATGACTGTTAATGACCGTGTTCAGACCTCCACTGCAGTATTGCTAAAAAAGCGCTCTAAAAGAAAAATCTTTGAAGTTCGGTCACTTCAGCAGGTAAAAGTGTGTCATTCAGACGTTTAAGGGGTGCTATTTCAGGGCGCCGTGCTGGTAGAATTTTAATTTGCACTTTGCATAGTCATATTTGATTTCAGTAAGGTTTGACCATGATCTCCAATGTTATCTCCGACCTCGCAGGTGTGAGGAGTGGATTTATTCTGGGTGGTGTTCTTGGCCCACTCTTATTTTGTCTTTTTCAATAATGTACTGGTCTAACTTCAGAATGGTAGGCCCTTTATGTATGACGACCATTTAAAAGTTGTGCATCTATACACGCCGGCAGATCGCGGTACCGTGCTTGAATTATTAAAACACGATTTTTAGGCCTTTGCCATGGTGCTGCACATGGTGCAATTCCCTTTCTTGGCACAAGTGCTCCGTTATGGTTGTTGGTGATGACAAACAACCTCGCCTAAGCATATATGGTCACGACCTAAATATGCCTGAAGTGGTTAATAATCTTGGGCACATCATATTCTAACAGTCTTTATCTTGCAAAGCATTACGCCCTGATTGTCTCTAAAGCACGCAGAATTACCTGGTTAATCCTTCGACATTTTAATTCTATGGATATTAGACTCTGCCTTTATAAAATGTACCGTAGGCCTGGTGTGGTATGCTGCTCGTTTCTTTTTAGCCTTCTGTGCGCTCTTAAATGGAAGAAAATAGAATTGGTCAAGTATTTCCTCACTAAAAGAGTTTTATCATCGGAGCACCTTAATCTGGCGTACCAAGTATTCTGTGGGCTAATAAAAATCGATCCCTTATGCTTTGACAGATATTAAAAGGGAATTTGATAATATTTATTTATTTATTGGCAGTTTACAGGCAAGGTAAAAAGAGATGATTATTAGAGGATCGAGCTGACAGTGAACAAAATCCTGATCGATTATTTCAAGTGGTTTCCGGAGAAAAAACTGCAGCTTATTGAGTGATTAATGTTCAGGACAGAAAAGGGTTGACGCAGGTGCATCGTGTAGTACCTCTCCTTTCAGTGTTATGGATTCACTATTCTGCATCAGCAGGTATGTCGGCAAACGGCCCACTGCAGAGCCAGCAATATTGCCCTCAGCATAGGATTCAGAGTCTACGAACGCCTTCAGATAGGAAGAAAGCTTCCATCGAGTCATCACCAATGATTCGTGGAAGGTGTTCTGAATCTAGAAAACCAGTGAGAGGTGTCGAAAACAAAGGATAACTTTGTTGAACTTTGATACGGAAAACTAATGGTATCTGACGGTGCGTGACAGGGGAAGAAATAAAAATAATTCTCGATGACTGGGCACCAAGAGTGGTTGAGCTGCCTCAGAGAGGTAAAGGGGTAAAAGGGGTTAATCCAACGCAAGCGAGGATTATGATCTTTGTCTCTCACAGGTATTTCATGCCGCATTTGACGTTAATCTGAAGTAATGCTTGACTGCAGGCTAACTTTAATCTTCCTGAAGTTCATTGGTTTCTACCTTTTCGGTCCTGCAAAGTTCGAAAACCTGCTTGAGGCCATGGATACTGGCATGTGGGAACAGGTAGTTGATTTTCTCACACGAGGATCAAACATACTTGATCTCATTTTCAGATGAGGTTATCAGCCATTGTCAGTTTCAACTTAAGACCCATTTGGGAGTTCAAACCATGCTATAGTTTTTTCTGCACTAGAACTCGAGGCTGAGGAAACGTTTTCTAAAAAATATAGTTTTTCCATCATTTCCGATCAGTAAATATGGGGGAATTACTAACAGCTCTTAATTCCCACGATTGGACTAACTTCTTTCTATGTTTGGATGTGAATGTTTGTACTGATACATTCAACCAAGTTCTAGGTCCACTAATTTCTCGTTTTTTCCCCGTAAGAAAATAATTAATGTCAAGGGTGAAGTCTACCTCCCGTCATCTTTCCGCCTTAGACTGCGAAGTCTCTTGAGTCATTATCATCTACTAAATGACACTTCTGTCTTGCCCTATATCCAACAAAGCTTTGAACAGGCTTAGAGGCTCTCTGAAGAAATACGACTTGCTGAAGAGGTTACCTTTGCTGAAAAGCCTTCGCTAATAATGCAAAACTCTTTTCGTGCACAGTAAAAGCGCAGAGAAAAACTCAGTATCCTGTATTTCGAGACGCTTTTGGAAACCCTATAGCTGACGCTAAGTTGACAGCTGATAATTTTAATGTGTTCTTGTCCACAACCTTTAGTGAAAATTCGGTCACTTCCTTTCTAAACATCCGGGTTTATACCAGTAACGTCATCGAAAACATAAACTTTACCCTCTGGGACGTGACCGTTGACATTCGGCATTCTCGTCAATCTTACAGTCCTGGACCAGATGGCGTCCCGGTCAGCGTTCTAAAGGCAAATCCAAACGAAATAACTCCGTCAATTCTGTATAAGATATTTAATCTTGCTCTTGAAAGTGAAACCTTCCCTATTTTATGGAAGGAATTGAACATTCTGCCTTTACCCAAATACGGCCGAACTACGTCATTCGACGACTTTAGGCCAATAAATACACTGCCAGCATCCTCGAAGAACTTAGAGACCTTGATTAAAGACAAGCTGATGCGACATCTAACAGAGAATAACCTAATTAATGTGTTTAGCATGGGTTTCTCGAAAAAAAGATCATGTGACATCTGCCAGCTCTCTGAATTTGAGCCTGTGCTACAATCTAGAGATAGTGGTTTTGCAATCTACACCATTTATTTTGACTTCCGAAAGCTTTTCATCGTGTTGACCATGATCTCCTCCTGCTGAAACTTACCTCATTTGGCATAGGTAATAAGCTTTTGAACCGAATATCCTCCTACTTGAATGCTCGTGCACAGCGATTTAAAATTTCCGATGTAATCTCCAACCCCACACACGTGAGGAGTGGGGTTATTCAGGGTAGAGTACTCGGCCCGCTTATATTTTGTCTTTTGGTGAACGATGTTCCTGATTTTTTTCAGTATGTTAGGCCCTTTATGTATGCTGATGATTTAAAATTTGCCTTTCGATATAAACCGGCTGATCGCCAAATCTTGCTTGAGCTCTTAAAAAAGGATGTTCAAGCCTTCGCTCAGTGGTGTCGCACATGGCACCTTTCCCTTTCTTGGAACAAGTGCTCCGTTATGGTTAGTGGTGACAACCATCAGCCTCCTCTAACCATAGACGGTCATGACCTAAAACGTTTTCGGGGTTGTAAAGGATCTGGGCATATCATATTCTAGTAGTTTTAATCTGTCAGAGCACTGCGCCCTGATTGTCTTGAAAGTACGCCAAACCACTGGGTTTATTCTTAGATATTCTCAGAAATTTTAAAACTGTCGATATTAGGATAAGTCTTTACAAAATGTATGTCAGACCTAGTCTGGAATACTGCTCGTTTCTACTTAGGCTTCTGCACGCGAGTGAACGGAGGAAGATATAATCAGTCCAGGCTTTCTTTGCTAAAAGAGTTTTGACTTCAGAGCACAGAAACCTGTCCTACTGACAACGCTATGAGCTACCAATCCTCAACCCGTTATGGCTTCGTAGATTATACAAGGGACTATTTTTAATGTTTAAACTTTTAAACAGTTTTACCTTTAATCCCCTTACATCCTTGAGGCAGCTCGACCACTCTCGGCGCAACAGTCATCGAGATGTATGTTTATTTCTTCCTTTGGCACGCACCGTCAGATACCGTCAGATTTTTTCAGTAAACGCTATAGCAATCTGGAAAAAACTATTCAGAAAGTATTAAAATTTAGCAAAACTATCCTTTGTTTACGAGAGCTGTCACTAGTTTTCCTACATTCGGGACACCTTCCACAAATTTTGGGTGCTGATTTTCTGGAAGCTCTCGTCCGTTCTGATGGTGTCCACGGACTCTGAATCTGGTGCCGGACTTCATGCTGAAGGCCATGTTGCTGGCTCTACAGTCCGTAATCAGGTTATTTCTCAGTCGACAGCAAGCAGCCGTTCGCCGGCATACCTGCTGCTATTACAGAATACCTGATCCACAAAAATGAAAGGTGAAGTACTACAGCGTGCACCTGTTTCAATACTTCCCTGTGCGGAACTTTAATCCGTTCAATAAGCTGCAGTTTTTTCTCCTTAAAACACTATAAAGAACGATCAGGAGTTTTTTAAACTGTTAGCTCGACCCCCTACTATATATCCTTTTTGACCTTGCCTGTAAACTGGCGATAAATAAATGATTATTAATCAAATTGGTTCAAATTTGAAGATAAGTGAATTCTCGAATTTTCAACTGATTTCTACGTTTCCTGTAGAAAATATTAGCTTAATTATTGACAATTAATTGTATTTCTACCTCATCATCAGCTGCACATACCTGCAGTTATTGTAATTGCAAAAGGGATAAATATAGAGTTTTTAAACTTTTTCACCCTACATAGCCTCATTGAAGTTCTCGCAGATTTACGTCAAAACGACGGAATCTAAAGGCTAATTCTAGAAATAAAGTTGAGAATTTGTAAGTTTACCTTATTTCCAGCGAAGAATAATTTATAGTAACTGGTATACCAGTTGATATAATTTTTCATCCTGCATAGCCTCTTCGCTAATTCTATTTTCAGTTCAAACTCGTTACCTAGCAGATATTTGCTTCCAGTGACTTGCTTAAAATATAAAATCTTTTATTCCGCAAAACGTTACTAGTAACAATTTTCCTTCGTATTATTGATTTGAAAAGTACTACTATTTTAAAACCAATATGAAACCCCAGTCAGTACTTAGACGCAAACATCCTCTTCAAGTAAAACTTCCACTAGAACAACCCACCTTAAAGATGAAGAAATTAGATTTTAACGCCCTGGAAAACTTTAATACCTTTATGTCTAAATATGGTTCTCTCTTCACGATCCTTGGTACCATTTGAGGGAAAGTTGTCTTCACTCACTTCTCAACAATGCGTGAAACTAGAGCCTTTTATAAACATGGTCAGTACTGAGTCACTTGACCGACATAAGAGAAGTTTCAATTTTCTTTTAAAAAACGTTCCCAAGAGTAAAATCCCCCTGGACGTTGCATTTCATTTCCTTTACTTGTGCGGCTAAAACTTTAAAGTCGCTGAAGCTAAAATGGTTATCTTACCGTAGTAAAAACCCTCCTTTTCTGATCAAACTTTTTCAGCGATTGAAGTTGACCTTATTTTCTCTAGGCATGAGCACTCAGCTCAATATTTGAAAAAAAACAAGTTGTTTATCTGTAGGGATAAAACCCCAATGGAACGTCGGGTTTCACCCTCATTAGCAAAACAAGAAGCCTTGGTCTACACCTTCAATACCTAAAGATATCTCAGAGGTTTGTCCTGTAGCTAAAGCAATCCCGCGGCCCTCCGGATCGACAGAAATTTTGATTCCAGCTGAATCTTCACCCGTTAACATTGTTTCTGGTTTGAGGGAAATTGTGTCAACTCCACTTCTTTCTCATCCCAAGCAAACCATGCCTGCTATACCTGCCAAATCTACTTACCCTAAGAAAACTCCTAGTAAATCTAAATCTGTGGCTAATCCAGGCTTTAAAATCAGTAATGTCATTACCGATGGGAAACCTGCTAACCCCTCAGCATCTACAACAGCTGCGAACGCTAACGTTAGCATCTTTCCCAACCCACAAAATTGTCCGAAATCCACAAATATTTAACGCTTCTTATTATGCTACCAGTTTTTCGAAATCATTTATTCCTTTTTCAAATGCACGTTTTCCGCCAATTTTTGCTAACGTCCATCAAAATCTCATTTCTATGCCACCTTCTATCTTTCAAACGCCACAATATAGCCTTCCCTTCCAAAATTTTCATCCAAATATGCCGTTGTACAATAATCTCAGTTCCCTTAACAATAACATTTCGACAAATTGTAGACCAGAGCAATTTTGTTTCCCACCTTTCGTTTCTTCTTTCCAGTTTTCTTCGCCACCAAATTATCCTTTTTTATAAATACTGATGAGCGTAACCTGCCGCTCAGGAATACGCTCAGCTTAGTTTCACTCAATGCGAGGTCAGTTGTAAATAAGATGGCTGAGCTTAGAACAGTAGCCTTTGAGCTTGATCCAGATGTGCTTTGCATCACTGAATCCTGGGCTCACTCTCTTATTTCTGACTCGACGCTTGCTATAGATAATTTCAATTTGTACCGACAAGACCGCGCTGAAAAACGTGGCGGTGGTTGCCTCCTTTATATTAAGTCATCCTTTGTACATTTACCTTTTCATCTGAACATTTCGTCTTTTTCTGGAAATGTATGCTTTGCTTCAGTCATCCTCCCGTACAATAAAAAAGCGATAATTGGCTGTGTCTATAATCCTCCGTGTTATTCTGGATATGAAAGCGAGCTCTGTGAACTATTTGAAAAAGTTGCAGACATTCAGTTTGATGTCAAAAATAATCGTAGGCGATTTTAATCTGCCAGACATTGACTGGCAGGCCAATTCCTCTCCGCCTAAACATCAGAAATTGGTCGATACTATTTACTTTTCAAACATGTCCCAACTGGTCAGATCAGTTACAAGAAATGACAACATTTAAGATTTAATTTTTACAAACGATGTCCACCCTCTCTTTATGAATTTTCATCATGATCTATTTACAAGTGATCACGCAATAATTCACTGTTGTTTTCCAGTTCCCCTTCTTACGAAACCTGAGGTTAAATGCAATAACCTCGACTTTGCTAACATAAACCATGAAACAATAAATAATTTCGTTAGCACTCTAGATTGGCATAGCATATTCTCAATCAACGATCTAAACTTTTTCCGTGAGCTATTGCAGAGCCTCACAGAAAAAATCCAGGCTTTTATCCCGTTTAAGATTTTTAATTCACATACAGCTTTTTCTACTGTTCCGCATTTTCTCCAGAATAGACTTAACAAATTACGAAAACAACTTAAAGATTCATCTAAAAGCTCTTTGTCAGTTCATTTAAGGATTGCACAATATTTGAATTAGCATCTAAAATAAGGCTCGCGCGAGATAAGCGTAGGGAGTCTCGGGCACTAAGTGATGCCAATTCATCCAAATCTGTTGCTCAAATCTTTCATGTTCGGTCATCGGCCAAGCGTCTGAATATAACTCCGCCTTTACTCGACTGTAACAGAAAATTTGTTACAGATGATTTGGGCAAAGCAGAATTGTTAAACTGCTTTTTGCCAACCACTTTACCACTGAAACTAGCCCCACTCTCACAATTCCTCTGCTTTCAAATTCGCTTCTAACAACTATTAATTTATCGCCTTCATGTATTCAAAAAGAAATAGCTCACCTAAAAATTCACATTCAGTTGGAACTGATAACATTCCAAACTCACTTATTAAACAGTTAAGGGATTTTCCACCTTTACTAAGCAAATTATTCTCAGTATTTCTTGAAAAGGGTTTCGTTCCCGATTATTGGAAAACTTCTATTATAATACCAGTTTTTAAATCTGGTTCCCGCTCGGACATTCATAACTATCGCGGTGTTCATAAAACGCCCTCTCCTGCTAAACTCTTCGAAAAAAACTTATTGCAAAACAAATCACGGATTTTTTTGCATTAGCAATAAAATTATCAACTTTTCCCAACACGGCTTCTTACCGGACCGTTCTTGTGAAACCTGCCACATGTCTTTTCTAAATCTAATAACCTATCTTCGTAATGATCATCTATCTGTAGTAGTTATCTATTTTGATCTTAGGAAGGCATTCGATAAGGTGCCTCATAAACGACTTCTAGCTAAACAAGAAGCTATAGGATTTCGTAGTCCCCTTACTGACTTTTATTAGATCATACCCTAAATGATCGAAAACAAAAAAAGTTTTTAGTAGGGTCCTCATACTCAAGTGCTACCCCGATTGTTAGTGGTGTCCTTCAAGGTACCATATTAGGTCCTTTGTTGTTCTTACTGTATATAAATGATATTTCATCGATAGTTAAACATTCTCAATCTTTTATTTATGCTGATGACCTCAAATGCGTGTATTCCTTCTCTAACTCTACAACCGAACGGTGCCTAGAACAAATTCATTCAGACTTAGACGCTCTTTCGGCATGGAGCTCCACATGGCTAATGGAGTTCTCACCTACTAAGTGTCGCTACATGAGTTTTGGGCCTGTAAGGCTGCCGTAACCTCTTATCTTTGAAGGTTGCCATATGATTGAATGTTCCTTCATCAAGGACTTGGGCTTAAGCTACACCAATAAATTAGATCTTTCGCCTCATGCCGATAGAATTACGGCCAAAGCTGCTCAGATTTGCGGCTTTATTTCTTATAATTTCTACCTTCCTGAAATTAAATTAAGACTTTATCGTATGTTTTTACTTCCGATTCTTGAATTTTGCTGTCCTTTTTTCGGTTTGATGAACGAATCTAGCCATTCAAAAATTGAAAATGTCCAAAGACATTTCACAAAAAAACTCCTATTTCTAACTCTTTCAACTACTTCCTACTCAACAAGAGGCCAGATAACGAAGCTAAAATTTCTTTGGGTCAGGAGACTTGAAGCAGGCTTTTGTCTCCTTTTTCGACTTAATAATAGTTACACTCTCCCAAAGCTTTCTGTCATTACCCCGTTAGTCTTCCTTATAACCTAAGAAATTCTGCACTAATTATACCTCCCCTGCATCCTCCACGTGTAAACGCTCTCTCTTCTTTGCTTCTAGGTATAGTTTTCTTTGGAATAACTTGCCAATTGAAATAAGGTCGTTAACTAGTCTATCTGCATTCAAGCGAAGACTGCACATTTATCTTAACACTGATTCTATTAACCTTTATTTTCCTCATCTTTTTCCCGTTAGCTTTCCCCATGACTCGGAGAAAGGACCATCGGGAATTTGAGTAACCCTCTTGAAACTATATTTACGCTACCTCGAGACGCCCATGAACTATAATGTCTCCTTATATCACCGTCCTCCAAACGATGACGTCATTCGGACGTACAAATTTGGTGGTCCACAGTCTATAATGCTGCGGTTTCTTTGGATACTAACCATCATCAGAATTCAATTCTGGATCCTATGATGCTGAGGACTTAAGTTTATTGACGCATTTTCGTGAGATTCTGTTTCATACGCCTAAGTAATCAAGAACGAATCACCTCGACGTTTCATTATCTCATTCTGAAATGCTACTGCAGTATTACCCTATTATACCACCTGACCATTTTTCCCTAAGCAGTTTTTCTCCTACCTTCTATTCGAAAATGAAGGCCTATTGAACTCTGCCTCCATTTTCATGGTAGGAGTTTTTCACTGCCTATTTTTTTCTAGTTCACCATTAATTTTTAAAAACATTGATAACTGTTGACATAGCAGGACAATTTATGAATTTGTACATTTTATCTGCACACATTGTCATAACTTTATTTCGTTACTAATGTTTGCTTAGACAGTACCTTCCCGGTGCTAACCAAATATAAATTCTAAATTCTAAATTCTAACTTAATTAACAGATTGAGGTCAGGCTGACAGGCCTGCAGTTTGTAGCAAATGCACGACTACCGCTTTTGTTAGGCGGTGTAATGTGGGCTGTTTTCCAGTCGGTAGCAAGAATTCCCGTATCGTACGATTTCTGGCACAGAAGTGATAGCGGTTTGGCCAGCTCTCAAGCAAGTTTGAGGAGCAGCTTTGCTGGAATCTTACCCGGGCTGAGGGATTCGCATGCCTTCGAACTTTTTGGTTCTTAAACGACCACCTCTTCTCGAAAGAGCATATCCTGAATAATTTGCGCTCCCATAGTCTCGTAACTAGATGGAATGAAAACAGCTTCTCTGGGGAAAACCGAGCGAAGGAACTGCGCAAAGTGTTCAGCTTGGTTTTTAATTTCTGATATCTTGAAACCGTCATCGTTTCTCATAACAGCAATCGTGTTCCTGTTTTATGACCTTCTTCGTTAATAGCTTTTGAGCAAGTTGTGATCGTGAACTGCTCGCTGGAGTAAATCACTCTTCTAATCCCGTCGTATTTTGACGATCAAACTTTTAACCTGGTTTCTTTGAATTTTGTATGCTTGCAAGGCTGCATTTTCATTGGATCGGCGAAATGTTCTCCAAAGCCTTCCTTTCCTGTTAATCACTCGTTTTATATCTCTTGTTAGCCACTTTGGTCAGCTGGATATCCTTACTTTTGATGACGAACAGTGAAATTTTATTAGATTCAACAACCACTCTTTAAATTATTTCCTGTACTCAGTGACATTCCCGGAGAAGAGAAGATCCCAGTCTATTCGTGATGTCTCAGCTCTCATTTTGTCAAAAGTCTCCAGGCCATAGATTGGGCCTGGTTTTATTTATTGCAGATGGCACAGAATATAAACCATACACCATCATTTCGACCAAGTGAAGGTAGGCAGTGTACCTCGTCTTTACTGTCAGAATCTTTAGTGAAGATGAGATCTAAACAACTAGCCTGTTGTCCTTCACACGCTCTCGTTTGAAAAAATACATGTTGTTTGAGAAGAGCTTCAAGTGTTGTCTTTAGCAGACAGTGATTGAAGGCCTAATTTGAGCACTGCGCCTGCAGATAGTTTCTTCGAATGCTGGTTGCATTGAATTTACCCATGAGAACAACTTCGGGTGACTAACAATCTCTTCTATGTTCTTCAATAAACAAGTTTCAACGTCAATTTCTGTCCCCGGTGGCTTCAACGGACTGCAATCCTCACGTCTTTATAGTCAGCCAAATAGCCTCGATGCCAATGGTTATCATCTCTGTCTTTTCACATACTGTGAAATTGCTCTTAACATATATCGCAACTCCTCCATCCTGGCGATGGGTGCGGTCTCTCTTGAAAAAGTTGTACCCGGATAATGCTTCTTCGCCATCGCTGATATTCTGTGACAGCCATGTTTCTGCGATTGATATAATATCATGAGACAGAACTGCTACCTGTATTCTCAGTTTGTCTAGCTTCAAAAACAGAATTTGGGCGTTGGTATACAGAAATTTAAGTTGGCAACACTCGGCAGAGCCAAACTCCGTGTGTCTCGAATTTGCCAATACTACTTTGCACCTGCCATCATGTGCATTGGCTGATTTCAAAGCAAGGCTGCGTTTCTCTTTATCAAGCGTCCTCTGAAAATAACCAGGCTGTTCTCTCCAGCTACAAGTCCGCATTCAGAACAGCTTCCAAGAAATATGGGTGTCAACACAGTCGAATCTGCCTTCCGGTCGTCAGAGTGCGCGGCATCTGAGCCCAATCCCATGTCCTACCTTGCGGGTGATGGAGCCGTCTCTGCAGCCCGCAATTGGTGGATTCTTCGGTAGACATCGAGCGACCGTCCAGAGATGTACTCTTTCCTGGAGCAGAATACCGGTTTCTTAAAAAGACAGAGAGACTGTAAACACGCTGCACTTGTGCAAGCTATGCCCCGTTCTGAACTGCTATCATCCCGTGGCAGCAGTTTTTTTCTCCTGAATAACATCAAGTTAGGAAAACGCAAATAAGTTAATAACTCCCTAAGTGTTTTCACTGCTAGCCAGATCCCCACTGCGTTTTTTGTCTGATACTGTTTGTAAACCAGCATTAAATACAGTTATTTATCATTTATTTGTCCTGTGCAGGTGGTTATTGCTCTAGTATCAGCCGTTAAATGGGACGCAACTCCCACCTGTGACTTATCGGAGCTGGGTTTTGTCTAGCGGCCACACCCGGGTAACCGCCTCGACCGGTGGGCTAAATCAGGCGAAGGTGTCCGGTGTAGCGTGTCCCCACACCTGGTAGTCCGATCCGCCTTTCCCAACTACCCCCACCCCATTTAAAAAGTCATATATAGAGAGTGACATTCCACCCTGTAGGTGGCACAGGATAACTTGGGTTGTTCTCCTACTAAAAACCAAGCAATGCCCCAAAGTGGAGTTCCGAAGCCGTCTGGGATATCCAAGCAGACCTAATTAGTGACAGTACTACATGTCTGCCCCCCGTCAGCCAATGGTTAAGGTCAAAGGCATTCAGCTCGATTTCAAAAGCTAAGTTAAATTTGTTATCTTATGAAACTTTTTTCACAATTCGCTTACAGTATCTGCATTTTAAACTTTTAATCAGCTGAGCGTTGACTTTCAGAGAAAGTACGTAGCAACAAATCAAACTATTTGTTACGAAGAATTTTGCCGAATACGGAATGAAATAAGGTTAAGTATCCGCAGATTACGGAAGGAGTATGAGGCTGAAATTATAGAACGGGCCGTCGATAAGCCAAAGTAATATTTAGCTACATCAATAGCTGGTTGAAGAAGAAGGAGATGGTGGCAGTGTTGATAGGTGACAACAACTAATATATTAATGAAAATCAAGATATGGCAGAGCACCTTAGTCGACTTTTCGCATCTGTCTTTACGGATGAAGCAGATTTACACCAAACAGACTTTCATAAATAAGTAACGACACAGTCATTGAGGACTTCGAATTCACAGAAGAGGATGTGAAGAAAGAGCTTCTTGCACTTAACGAAACCAAGTCTCCGGGTCCTGATCAAATACCAGCAAAAGTACTGAAGGAGCTCGCTAGCGAACTCTTTAAACAACTCTCGTGCATTTTCCAGTCGTCATTCGATCGAGGCATCCTCCCCTCTTATTGGAAATCAGCATATATATACCCTATTCACAAGGTTGGATCCATAACCAGCGCTAAAATCTATCGACCGGTGAGCCTAACATGCATTTGTTGCAAAGTGATGGAAAGGATCATCAAAAATGCTAGCATGAAGTTTATCGAAGAAAAAACTTCCTTGAATGTGCCCAACATGGATTTCGACAAAATCACTCATGTTTGACCAATATGCTCTATTCAATGGAACAGTGGTCCAGGTCATTAGATGAGGACACCAGCGTTGATGATGATTATAATAATAATAATAATTATTATTATTATTATAGTTGTATTTAATACCGGTTTACAGGCATTGTCAGATGAAATATTCAGTGGGTGAGGCTGGCAGTGAAAAAAACTCCTGAATATATATCATTATAAGTGTTTTTCCTATCTTTATGTTATTCAGGAGAAAAAACTGCCGCCTGTAAATGATAGCAATTCAGAGCAGGGAAGGGCTAACACAATTGCAGTCTGTATGCAGTCTCTCTGTCTTTGCTAGGAACCGGAATTCTGCCCCAGGCAAGAAAGCATCCGTGTACGGTTGCTCACTGTCTGCCGAAGAAGTCAACGGGTGCAGGCTGCAGAGACGGTGCCGTATCCCTTAAGGTAACACCTGGGATCGGGTTCAGATGCCGCGCACTCCGTCGAACAGGAAAACAGATTATACTGTGACGGTTCCCAGAATTCTTGGAAACTGTTCTGAATGCAAATAAATAGTAATAGTTATCTTAAACAAAAAATAACCGCTGGATTTTTATATAATGGGGAAGTTTATTCCACATGGCCATGGCGTTTACCGAAAAGAACCGTTGATACTTAACTGTGCGAGCTAATGGAAGAAATAAAAAGACATTGCGATGACTGCTGCGCCGAGGATTTTTAAGCTGCCTCACAGTGGTAAGGGGATTAAATGTACGACTATTCAAAAGCTAAAACAGCAAAAAGTGTCCCTTCTGCACTCGGCGAAACCACAAAGGATCAATGTTTACAAGCCCACAACGTTCTTGATACGACAGATTATGGTGCTCCAACGATAAAATTCTTTTCGTGATGTAGTCTACATCGACTTCAAAAGAGCCTTTGATAGTGTTCCTCGCCGCAGGTTACTCTACAAAGTCCACCAATCCGGAATAAGGGGAATTTACTCAATTGGATAGAAAACTTCTTGATAGGCCGATCACAGTCCGTGTGCATTGGTAATGCGAAATCAATTTCCGCGCCGGACGTGAGTGGTGTTCCTCAGGACTCCGTTCGTGAACCATTACTTTTCTTAATCTATGTCAATGATTGTATGAATGGATTGAACAGCACGGGAGTCACATTTGCAGACGACATCAAGATATGGCAACCAATCCGTTGCAGTACTGATTATTAGACTTTACAAGAAGGCCACAACCAACTATCTGAATGGTTCGATAAATGGCAGCTGAAGTTCAACTTTGAGAAATGTGTCGCACTGCGGCTCAAAATAAAGAAGGCAATCGTGATGAGCGACTCCCATCAATGCGTCCTTGACGGAAGGTGCCTGTCAAATGTTTCAAAACAAAAGGACTTGGAATCACGATCTTGTCTTCCCTCAAGCCCTCCGCTCAATGTGTTAGGGCGGCCAAAAAGGCGTCAAATCTCCTTTTTGCCATTAAAAGAAATTTTGTAGACATATTTGGAAAAATATACGGGACGTTAATTCGTTCACACCTGGAAAATTGAGTTCAGGCGTGGCGACCGTGGCTGAAAAAAGATTACAAACTGCTGGAAGGGTTCAAAGGAGGGCAACAAATGTCATGTAAACTGGCAATAAATAAATAACATAACATAGTGTTTATCATAGAAATGCAGACTGGACGCTCTTAACCATTTCCCTTTTGAGTACAGGCAGATTCGAGGCGATCTCATATAGACATACCGGATTGTAAGGAATCAGGACTCTGCTCTACACTTCGACGACTTTTTATAATTTTCCACAACAACTCACCTGCGTGGGAATTCTCTGAAACTTCAAGGAACCTTATCCCACCTCGATATTCGTTGCCACTTATTTTTGCAGCGAGTTGTCAGTGCCTGGAACGGACTCCCAGAGGACGTCATACGGACGGACACGTCAGACACATTCAACCATAAACTGTTTTTATATTCACTTCACAATTACCGTTCATTGTACAGGAAGGCACTGCCGCATCATAACAAAGTTGTGCATATACATGGAGATAATGGTTGTTAACCGTGCCTAGATCCAACTGTTATAAAACATGTTTCTTTCTATGCAAATATGTTACTCACTTATTTATAGTAATATATGCATTTTAACTTCAATATCTTCGATGAGCCTTATCCAACCTGGATGTTCGTCACCCTTTGTTTTCGAAGCGATTTTACAGTGCCTAGATCGAACTGCCAGAGAAAGTCATATGGACGGACACGACTGCCACACTCGATCATAAACTGTATTTATTTTCGCTTGACAATTACCGTTCCTTCTTACAGCTACAGCTGAAGATGGAGATAGGGAAATTAAAGAAACGTCCTCACAATTTACCCGAAAAAAAGCAGTCCCTTACGATGGAACATGAGGGAGACAAATGCACATACGCAGGCACAGCTTCCGTAGCCATCAAATCCAACAAGGAAGATGACGCTACGTCT
>WEDG01004662.1:0-55419 GCA_017591395.1 Schistocephalus solidus | reverse complement strand
CATGCAAGTCACAGTCCCTGCACAACCTGGTTTGAAGCATACGCTGGCCCTCGTCGAAATCGACGGTCAAACTGCCGTATGCCCCTAAACGGGCCACGTGGTAGATGTGTTGGACAAACACGGGGGCCACATTAGGGCACGACAGGCGTTATTCAGGTTGCGCTCCCATAAGAAATGCCGAAAATGGAGGTGTATTGGCACGCCCACGGGTGGCTACGACTTAGGGGACAAAACTGCGCCAGCCACCTGCGTCCTCTTCCGCCTCCGGTCTTCTTGACTCTGTCTTGATACCGGGAAAAGGTGGTGAAGGAGAGTGTTCGGTAGATGCAGCGCAATTCTACTTTCACTTTAAACTTAATCACGCGCAAGTAACCGTCCCTGCTCCATTTTCCCATGGAGCAAACGGTGGACATCGTCGGAGTACGACGGTCAAAATGTCGAGTGTATGTGTGTGCCCCCTAAACGAGCCACGTGGAAAAGGTCTAAGCTTATGTTCGGGATTCAACTGCATATGAAAATTTCACCAAAAAGGGTCAAGCAATGAAAAACAATGAATATGTTCACCACCCCCAGCGAAACCTACATTGTGATAGGTAAGGTCTCAACAAGCTATTTCAAGTCCCTTGTTAAGCATAAGCTAGCAACAGCAGAAGCGGCCCTTTTAGATTGTAAAAATCGGCCTTCAACGCACAGAATCACTTCCTGAAAGCTCCACTCCTAGTATGGTCAACAATGGCGAAATTTTATGGCTTGCACCGCCATCTCTCTCCTTTCCCCTATACCGACTCCATCAAGCCATAACTGCAGCTCAACAGCTATCTCTTGTCACCCTCCTCCATTATTCCAGTGACACACTTGCATGCATTGACGCACATAATTGACCGCATGTTTTACCTTGTACCCACTTCCCATTTCAATGTAATGGCACGATGATAATTTTTCGAACGTCAGTTCGTCTTGTCATACGAGTGATTCGTATAACAAAATAGGGGTGGGATAAGAGACAGCTGGTTAGGCGGCAGTGACATTTAGGTAGAGGTGTAGACCGCATGAACTGTGCGTACTCAGCCGTCCAACTTCAGTGACCACAGAAGAACCTAGCTGTCCGGAGACTGGGCATGTGTATATTTGTTCGACGAGGTCCATCGTATGCTCAACACAGGGTGGTGAATGAAGAGTGACTCGTGTTGGATTATCATATGAATAGGTTTGCATGGCATCTGCCCCACTTGCATTTTTACTCCCCCCACCTGGACCCGGTGTCAAGACGCAGTTCGGAGTCGGGATAGTTTGCAGGCAAAAGCACTTTAGTCAAACAATAAAAAAAAGAAATAAAACAGCAAAAGAGAGGGAGTGGGAGTAGCCACCAAAACACACATAAAATCCGAGATCTCTCATCAGTTTTTCATTTTTTAAGCCCCGGATTGTAACACACCGTGAAAGTTTCCAGAACTTCAGATTGTTTATAGTGCAGAAAAATGCGCGAAGTCGTCAACCTCACACTCTTCCGCACCCTCAAAATCAAACCACTGTCCGAGTCGTTCAGTTGTCTTATGTGGTAGTGGGCAAATTTGTTGACGGGCTGGCATACATGTCTTTGCACGTCACAGTATGACCTGGGCCCCGTGACTCACGCACACTCACTTTTCATTAAACCAGGGGCTATGGAAGAGCTATCACCATCTGACTTCCAGTCCACTGCTCAGCCACTTAACGCACAACGCACCACATGATCTGGTACATGGTGTCAGATAAGCAGCCTTCCAAGCCTTCCTTTCTAATAAACCGTGATATTTTCAGGCACGTAATGTTGGTTTACCGCGATTATCGTGGACGTGCATGTGACATCTTTCAGATTTCATTCGGCAATATTAACAATGGTAGATAGGCACTAACCGAGTGGTTACAGACAGCACTCATCCCATGGCTCACGAGTTCCTAGGCTCAACGGGATAAATGCGTCCCGTAACCGATCGCTTAGGGCCTACATAATATTGTTCATATTCTGAAGCGACGCTGGCGTGCCAGATATATAAATATGTATATGTATACACATACATGTAAAGCAATTTACTACATGCAATCTAATGGCGTGATTCAATCTTCTCATATTATATGAATAATTGAATAGTACCATTTAGGATTTCTATGCATACCACATAGTGTTATGTTTCGAAGTGGACACCGAGTGGACAGGCCATTAAATGTGCACAGGACATCCCTACAAACAACCATTAGAAAGAAGGGCTTTGATTACCTTGAAAGCTAAAAAATATTCTGAAGAACTCATAATACAGGTTTTCTAAACGATGCGAACTCAGGCTCCTCAGATGAGGTAACAAAAGCTGTTTGACGACAAATTGGTGTTGTTTTGTTAAGTTAATGTGAATAAACTTTTGTATTACCTCCTATTCCGATGACTGGCGCTTGTTGACGCGCAGTTAAGCCACCCAACTCCTCATCGTTATCGACGTCTGGATTTTACCGTTGCAATCTGCAGTGTAAATCGCCCAAAGACCGACCATTTAGAATGAGGCTATTGTGTCCAGTGACGACCATCGCAACAGCGCTCTTGCTTTCATATGAATAACACCTCGTAGATAGGCAAACTCTGTCAATTTACCATCAACCAACCAGCGCAAACTAAGTACGCGATTGGTTCAATCAAAAAAGCAATAGCCAATCGGTTATAAGCTCGCTATGCAAGCTGTGAATATTGAATCATAATGCTCTTCGTTGTTTGGGGCTAGGTTGGAATAAACGTGATATGTAGCTCGATATTACGATAGATCTGGGGTTTTGGTTTAAAATGCAAATAACAGCATTTTGGGAGGGCTACTTACTGCCATCCTCTGCATTTATTTTTAGTAAATTTTATTAAATCAACTGTCTGTTTAAGTACAATCCGCATTTGCACGCATTGAGTTCATACTGGCATTCAATGCAGGATCTCTGGGGTTAAAATCTGATTACCGTTAGTCCCAAAAAAGAAGCAGTTATTTCTGGCGATCGGTAAACTTATATAGTACTTAAATGCGGGACCACTGACTTTATGATAGGAATACATTCCGCTACGACCATATCTATGTCTTTATTGATTTCAAAAAGTAGTATTTTCGCTTAATGTGACCTTTCGCCTAATTTTTCCTAAATGGTGTGTTATTTATTTTTATAATTATATGCCAATCTAGTTTCACACGTAAACTATTATCTCTCCTGAAATTTCTACAACCGAGCAGCTGCCCAGCGAAAGATAAGCTGTTGTGCTTTCGCGACCATTGAAGTTATCCCCTGCACATAAAAAAATTACAATAAGCGCAAGTTCTCATCTGGACTTGTGTGTATTTCGTATGAAGTATTTCCAACCTATCGTTGACGGCTGGGCAAAAGGCGGTGAAAATTCGGACGGAAGGTGCATTGAGCTCAAGTCAGCTTGGCTATTTATCCTAAGGCAATTGACCGGTAAATTGTTCCTGTAATTCTGAAATGCCCTGATGTCTGAGGATGGTTTCGCTGTCTCATTCATAACATGGTAAGAACATTGCTACACACTCATTCCCACACATGTCTTCTGCGGCAAAAGTATGTACCTTCACCTCTCACCCATCAAAGTCACACCTCCCCTGATCTAACTGTTCTCTAAGAGACCATGATCGGTTCGTACCAGTTTGAGCAAAAATAGTACCATTGTATTAAGTATTTGTAACATTCTATACGAAAAATTGCATTATCTATTGAAAGTGGTCCCAGCAGCATTCACCTAACTGGGTTGTACATAGACGTAAGGACTGGTGTACGAGATTTGATTTTGAACTTAATCCCATTGAAGTGCCCAACAAACTGTCGACAACAAGTCTCCCAATGTGTCAGATCGTACCTGCACAAGTAAACAAACTTTATTCCCCCTGTGTGTTGCCAAAAGTACTACCAAAAGCACGATTTTCTTTTGAATCCTCTTCTGCTTGCTTTAGCACCTTTCCCTACCTGGAATCCAGTGCAGGTCACGCGGAAAACAAGGGTCCTGTATTTGCGCACACAATCACAAATTTTTGGTGGCATACGCTCAATTGCCAGTCCTTCATGTTAGAGGCCTGGTCGGTCACCTTCGAATCCATCGCACAGAGTCCGATGCAAGTGGCATCTGACAAACCTGCCTGAACTATCCATACTGTTCACGCACATTTACCCCCTCTAAAAAGCCTAAAGGGGCCACATGGGCCTCCTCCGTGAAAACCTGCAGTAAAAAACATCTTCTATACTTAATTGCCATCATCAGCCCCTACATCCCGCATAACAACACACAAAGCATGTTTCAAACAGCAAGATTAACTAAATGGAAGATGTTTCAATCGGCTTCATTTCCAGTTAGCCTCTTTCACGTATGTGTGACCGGATCCCGTGACCATCTTGGATTAATAAAAAACCATTGGTTGGCAGCCTACTACACCGGGCCACACCATCAGCCCAATATGTGTTCTGTGTTCAATGGCTGGATAGTGGACGTTGAGTTAGACGACATTCGTTCCTTCTTAAAACCCGGTGTAGGTAATACTTGCATGTGTCAAGGGGCCACGTTTTGCTGTGGCTTGCGTAGATGGGTTCGCCAGCCCTATCAGCCAATGGGCCTACTCCTATACCCTAATCAGAAAAAGGACTGAGTCGAACAGTAGCCTGATTCTGTGGACGGAGAAGATTGTGAGATCGACAGTAAAAGAATTTTCCTCACGAAATACATTCTGTTACGTATGAAGCTATCAGAATGCACTAAAAATCGTGGTAAGGAAGGTTGCCAGCTGATTAAATAACTCGGTCCGCAGACTGTTAGTCTGTCTGCAATGGCTCCTTGTCAAATTTACATTTTTAACACTCACATATAGCTGTGATCCGAGACGTCACCTTTTAAGTTGATGTGTCATAGGTTGTGGCCTACCGCAGTGCGTAATCTTGTGCTTATCCTCATGTCTGGTGTGCTTGACACTGTCTTGCTGCAAGGCCTAGGATGCGGAGTATAAAAAGAGTTAGGTAGATGTAGTAAACGTTCGTTTTCACTGTAATGCATAGTAAGTCACCGTTCCTGTGTATCCATGTTGCAGAGAAGAGCGTAGACATCATCAAGCTCACTGGTTTAAATAGCAGTGAGGTTAACTAAGAGGCATTTACACACATTTATATATATATATATATATATATATATATATATATATATATATATATGATAGTGTGGGGCTCACCGATCTGCTTAAGGAACATGCATGTTCCGATGTGCCCTGGAGCATGTTCCTTAAGCAGATCGGTGAGCCCCACACTATCATCATATTCCCGATCACAACCGACAAAACAACGAGCCCGTGGCTCAAATGGTAGAGCGTTCGACTCAAATACCAAAGGTCGTGGGTTCGAATCCCAGGTGTGCCACACTTGGGATTGGAGTATGACTGGCTGATGACGGCTAATAAGCCAGAAATGGCCATTCCGGTCTCCCTTGTCTTTGTCGGTTCCATTCCATATATATATATATATCGAAGTAAGCAGTGCTGTGGGAAACAATGAGTAACTTTATTGTGTAAATTTTCGACGCTGGTTCTCCAGGTCGTCGTCAGACTTGTGGTAAATGTGCAAAAAACAGTTAAAATTTAAAACATGTCGGAAAATCGATATTGCTGAATCAGTCCTGCCAATAGCTGTCATTGTTGATGAAAATCTAAATGTGATTGGCTGCCGCCTTTTCCACTTGTCTTTGAGATTTTTGTACAGGGCATCTAATTCGATGTGCCGATTAATGCACGAGTCATCAGAATTCATGGCCTCTAAGAATTCCCGGCCTCTCTTCGATGGGCAGAAGCCAACAATACGCGTTTTATCCCATGCAAATTTGTGCCCAGTTTCTAGTGTATGCACGGCAACTTGAGACAGGTGGTCTCGTCTCTTGACAGCCAACTGATGTTCGTGTAGGCGTATTGAGACTGATTTTCCTGTTTGGCCGCAATACACAACATTACAACTGTTACATGGGTTTTTGTAAACGGCTTCTTTTTTATCTAAATAGCCAACCCTATCCTTAGGGTGTACAAGCTGGTTTCGAATTGTAGTCGTGGGTTTGTGTGCCACGTAAATTTGGTGCTTCCACATGTGTCTTTCAACGACTTCAGACACGTTCTTAATGTATGGAAGTGTTCGCCAGTTTTTTTTTGTGGGCGCATGATCGGAACAATCTAGTTCCTTATCTTTTTCTTTTTCTTGGAATTCTTGATGTCTCATGCATCTACGTACAAAATCTCTGGGGTAACCGTTGCTGGAAAACAGGTTGAATAGATAAGTAAGTTCAATTTGATAAAGTTCTTTGGTAGAACAGTGGGTTTTTGCTCGTTTGATGAGTGTGTTGACCACGCTTCGTTTGTGGGCGACAGGGTGGTTGCTCTCATAATGTAGGATAACATCCGCATTAGCCTCTTTGCGCATCAAGTGGGGTATACGCTTCCCGTTCACTGACGACCTGGTTAGCCATTGTAACATAGTCGGTCTATTCCAATATAAACGCTGGGCCGCCTTTGTCAGCAGGCACAATGGCTAAACTTTCATTTGTTTTCAGTGGTTTCAAAAACATTTGCTTCTTCGATTTCTAAAGTTTGCTGAAGTTCGTTTGCCTAAGGAGACCAATGGCACAGCTAAGTTTATCCGCACGTATGTCCTCAGGCACGGTGGAGGTCACAATAAGGGATTCTAAATAGGCTAGGAAGTTTGTCACTGTAGTATCAGCCTGACCGTATTTTATTTCTGTAAACGGTAGGTTTATTTCAACGGCCGTTAGATTCCTATTTGAAAGGTTAAAAACCCTCCTCGGCATGTTATTTTCATTTGTAGAACGGAGAAGAGATTTGAATTGCTCTTGAATGTTGGCTCGTTTCTTCAATCTGGTATCTTTGGTTGTTGCAAGTATCCTTTGCATAACTTCTGTATGTTAATGCTAGAAGTTTGACTGACGCTCAATTATGTCATTAAATCAATGACCAAAAAGTAATAGATTAACGAGAGCTATCAGGTCATTCGGTGTGTGTGATTAAATGATTCTTAGTGTACGCGCTTGTTTGTGGTGATACAATAATTTCATAAATAATAAATGGTAGACATCAATATCCATACCGAAAATCAGGGGATCTGAACAAAGTTGCACAAACGATAAGCCTTTCATTTTAATTTTTGACAACTTAAATTATTTAACTATTCCGAAAGCAAACGCTTAATAACGCAATATTGGCTACAAGTTACATGTCCAATTGAAACAACGCTGCCTCGGTCATTTCGCCAGCCAGATCGGTAATGCAAAATAGTGCAGTTTAAGGTAACGTTGTTTTCTCAAAGTTTCTTAGGGCATTTTGTGATCGGATAGTGGACCCACAATTTTTTAGCGAAGTAAAGAACAAAGGCTTGCAGAATAATCACTAACGTGCATATATCCAATAAAATTCTCCTTAGGTGAAATCAGTAATATATCTATCCTATTGTGTCATGATGCAAATCAGCATTATAGAAATATCCAGGATGCTGTATTAGCCCCAAAATGCTAGGCCAGTGTTAACCATTTGATGTCAGCTGCTTCGGATAATACCTAGCTGTTAAATACAGAAAACTCCATGGAAAGCTCTTAACAGTTCCTCAAACATGAATAGGGTCGCTTTATAGGAAATTAATAATTTAAACCAATTGCGGATGCCACATTAAAAGCATACTCGGAAATTGATTATTGTGACGCTTAGGGCTAAACTATTGCAACCCGTCGTAAAACCGAAAAAGTTCAATTTTTATCCACAGTTGATAAGAATTTGATAAGATAAATTCACTTTTAAAACAACCAACCGGGACATAATAGTTAAATCATAATTAAACTAAAACATATTAACTAACTACATGTCAAGCTGCTCAAATTATCAGCATATATTGACATCACCTAAACACTGCATTGGAATTGCTCTTAATAATTTCAGTCTTAAGATGCGAGCAGTTAGGCCTGCTATGCAGATGGCAATGCTTTTACGTCTATTTAAATCCTGCAAAGAGTATATTTTAGCTTTAACAATTATCCTTTAAATGTTGTTCTTTAACTTTATATAAGGGCATGGTTTCCAGTTGTGGTGGCACGCCCAGGGGCGGCTTCGGCCGCGCCAGCCACCTGCGCCCTCTCCCATCTCCGATCTTCTTGACTCTGTCTTGACACCGGACTCAGGTGGGGCAGGAGAAGAGAGTGCGGTAGCTGCAGCGCAAGGCTACTATCACTTAAAACTAATTCACGCGCAAGTCACCGTCCCTGCACCACCTGGTGTGGAGCATACGGTGGACCTCATCGAAATCGACGGTCGAACTGCCAGGGCATGGTTTCAGTGCTCATCTTGCACAATTCGAAGTACGAAATATATATCTACACGTTCTCTGTTACGCGTTAGGATTATGTTAATTTGCCACCTGACCCCAATTTATTTATGGGCTAATAGTTATCTATTATTCTCTAAACATTTCATCAATATGCAATTCATAAGGTCAGTTGATGTGTTTTGTGTGTCAGAAATGTTTCTTAGGTAAAGAGAAAAATGTTGCAAATTCAATTTTAGCGACCGAATTTCCAGTATTATGTGTTATTCTTAAATGAAACATCATGCAACAATCTTGCATAAGTTAAACGCAATATCTGCCAGGGTTCTTGAGCATCCATTCCGTTATGGTTATTTAAACACATAGATTGTTGGATTGCTCACTTGAATGTTGCATCGATAATGTTTTGCTTTCGAAATCCTGCTGCTCTTATTGGAAATAGTGTGCGTTTTATACGGTGGCAGCACCTTTCGCTAAATTATTTTCGCGTCATTAGTAACTGAATTTGGACAATGAAAGTTTTCTAGCATTTCTAGCATATTGCATCGTGCGTACCGTCATTGCGCACGGTATGTGCCTTTTTTAGTCTTTAAATACACTTCAATGCGTTATTAGTTCTGCCGCATGTTTTCTCAATTCGATTCCCCGTCTTAAATACCGGTATTTGTATTTGATATCATATTTATCCTTATGTATATTAACGTCTCTGCTGTAACATCACAAATGCCTGCGATAGCCTAGAAAAATGCGGTTGCCATTATGCTACGAAATGCGTCCTTTAGCGTTTTAAATTTTTCATTTCTTTTAGAATCTTGCATAGAGGTTAAATTACATTGATCGGAACTGAAAGGTTGTTTTTATTAGTTCACTTCAAAGAAACATTGTACATACATGTAAGGTGTAATTCGCTAATGAAATTTATTTAAAACATCCGCCCTTTGTGAAAAAATATACTGTACTGGAAAAATAAATAATTTCATAAATAAGAACGCTTTTCGTACAAATTTTCTCTCTCCTACCATATAAAGCCTTAGAAAGTGAGCCTGGCTTTCCAATTGACTCTGGGGTTCCTGATGTCCAACGGGAATACAAGGAGGAAGCCGAGTGAATAAAGGTTCATGCTTAACTACCCAGTTGGCGTGACATGTGAGCATCTTCCTTTATACACGAACGTAATAAACATTACGAATACTCCTTCTCTGAAACTCTTATCAAACAAGATCTTGTTCAATATGTTTATCACAAAATAACCAAATCTTCTGTGGGCATATGAGGCGATGCACTTTAAGGCAGCGTGAACAATCCAATGTCAATGTACACAGCCAAAAAACGATTACATTTATAGCTGTTCTCATGCACAACACGTGTTTCCCTGCTTTGTTCTTATTGTTGTTTAAGTTATTTTAAAAATATTGGAGGGTTTGTCATTTAAGTTCAAAAGCTTGGTCGAATTTTCAATTAAAACTCTTCTGAATTGTATGCTATTTATCAGAAAGAATAAGACAGATAAAGTAAAAAATATAGGCTAATTAATCCCAAAAGCGCTCTTAAATACAATTCAATAATTTAAACAATTTCATAACAAACAATTACTGGTATATTTTCAAATTAAGTTTTAATGAAATATTTTAAAGCTGATTAACTTCAACGTATTTATTGTTATTTGGCTACAAAATTTTAGTATCGCGAGATCCGTGCCCTCAGAAACCATGTCTTGATTGTAGTTCGGGTGACAAATTGCTCTCTGAACGGTATGAACCTGCTCATTGCCATCATCCATTGTGTAATCGTGGACACCAACAAGCACATGCAGATCATGGTGTGTTGCTCCCTCCATCAGGAAAACATTTCCACCTGTAAATCCTCTGCAAAGACAGTGACACTGGATCCAATACGTCACAGTTAAAATAAGGGCGTTGCTGATGAGTGTTCCTTTACAGTAGGGATAGAATCCAAGAAGGTCAACCATAGCCCACATTGATGGAACCATCCATTTTCTTGTAAAGCGCTTATGAACATTTTATACTGCAATCTAAATATGTTTAATTATGTTTACTTTATACCAACTTTATTAATAGAATCTTATTTTTAATAGTCACATATTTTACCGGTTATTAGTCATTTGCTTGTTTTCATAACATTATTTCATGTACGAAATGGGACATGTAAACTAGCTTCCTATCCTTGATGCAATGACAATTGAACATTGCACTGGCGTTTTTGAAAATTGCTCGATTAATTCAGCATAAAAAGTATTAAAGAAACTGCATAATAAATCCCACCATGTCTTTCAAACTAGTTCCACTATTCTTTTCAGCCTATGGTCTGCCCGCCTGCGTGGGCTTACAGAATTCAGCATAGATTTTGCGTTGTGAGCATTCTCATGGCATATGCCTGTGTTCTTGCAATTCCTCACAGGAAATATATTCATTACCAAATTGTTTAACCCCGATTCATTTATAGACATTCACGTTCAATAGCACCATGCTCCTGTCAGATATTTTAATATTTCATTCTCGTTATCAGAGCTACTATCCAAAGCACGTTGGGTGCACGATAAAATGACAAATGAAATCGTATTTTGGCAGTGGAACTTGACATCGGATTGTTCACGCTGCCAAGAGCAGCGTGGCCTCAAGTGTGAACAGAAGGTATTATTATTTTGAGATTTACACACAATAACATGATTTGGCCTGATAAAAGTTCCACACAATGTTAATTTGTAATGGTAATTTTATCCATGAAGAAAGGAAGATACTTGCATGCCGCGGTCAACTGTCTGGTGCAACACGTTTCGTCAGTCACTCGGCTTCCTCTTTATATTATCGATGGACATTAGGAACCCCACAGTCATTTGGAAAGCCAGGCTCACTTTCTACAGCTTAACATGCTAGGAAAGATAACATTTGTACGAAAAGCGTTCTTATTTAGGAATAAAATATATTTTTAGCACAGTATATTTTTTTCACAAAGGGTGGACGTTTAAAAAAC
The DNA here is from genome assembly GCA_017591395.1 of Schistocephalus solidus. Classification (NCBI taxonomy): domain Eukaryota; kingdom Metazoa; phylum Platyhelminthes; class Cestoda; order Diphyllobothriidea; family Diphyllobothriidae; genus Schistocephalus; species Schistocephalus solidus. The sequence goes on along the minus strand of WEDG01004662.1, from coordinate 44,064 downwards.
TTTCATCAGCAGCTTACACCTAATATTTATGTGCAATGCTTCTTTTAAATGAACTGATTTAAACCAGCTATAAGTGAACATCAATGAAATTTAACCACTCTGATTCTTATGCGGGATGCTAATATCAATGAAAAATTTAAAACGCTGATGGACGCATTTCATAACATAAAGGAAAACGCTATTTTTTTATACCATTGAAGGAAATTTTGTTTTTTACCTTGCATGCAATGTTTTTCCGAAAATATATTTCCACAATTAAATCACTTTTGCATCTCTGTTGCTCACAAGCCCGCATCCTCCATACGCGGAACATCTATACCGTTAGTCATACATGCCGACGTCTTGGTACACGCATCAAAGAACATAAACTAGCTGTACGCCGACGTTTCCCTTTATCACTCTTGTCTGCGCATTCCGTTGAGTGCGAACACCACTTCAATTTGGATGGTACCGAAGTGATCTTCATGGCCAACGCCAAACGCATTAATCGTCACATCAATCGAGACGCTCATTACGAAGGGTTACGTGAACGACTTACTAACTAGTGCTCATCCCCAAGCAATGATTGCTAATCCTTGTGGCATTTCAAATCTCACTTTGGGCCAACCCCACCTCATAGATGGCGAACCGCAATTAAACGTGCCAACACCTCCAACAGATGCAGTGACCCACACATCCAACCAGGATTCTATCCGATAATCAAGCCAGCTGTTGTTACTTGTCTCCTATCTTCCCCTACAAAACATGCAAACATAATTGGTCTCCTCTCACATCCCCCATCCCAAATCCATGGCCTAATTATGGGTCCACCTGCTACCATCCTCAAACCAGCGTAGCTTTTTCTTTTCGCTAACCATGGAAATCTTTGTGTAACATTCTATTACCATGTTGTCAGCAAATGCGTAACATAAATGACCGAAGTATATTCACACTCAGTCTGGCTCAAATTTGACGAGATTTTCTCGAATTTGGGCAAATGTCTAACGCTCTATGCACTGCGCCACGAGCTCGTTACTTGCCGGTTTCGATCGGGAATGTTGACAATGGTAGTGGGGCGCTCACCGATCGTTCCGTTGTACCTGTGGACTCACTCTAGAGCCCCGCCAGCAGCCGCGAGGTGCCTAAGCATATAGGCAGCTTAACATGACTGATATATTTATTAAATTTAGTTCTTTGGGAACAAAATAACTCTCTTGAGTAAATTTTCGAACCTGGTGCCCCAGTTCGTCATCAGGCAAATGGGAATGTACAGAAAACAGTTAACCTTAAACAATGCCAAACACAACCGTCTATGGTTGGCTAAAGTTTCAGCAAATATACGTCCACATTTTTAATTTATCCGGTCGAAAGTGACTGTTTTCACTTCCACTTGACCTTGAGAAATTTGTAATTTGGCAGTTGTATCAATATGCCTGTTAATGCATGCCTCGCCTGAATGCATTGCCTCCAGGAATTCGCAGCCCTTCGTTGTTGGCCAGGCGCCAACGCTGTGGGTCTCTTCCCATAAATAGGTGCCCTGTGTCCAGTGTGTGCATGGCTACCTAAGAAAATGTGTCTCGTCTCCTCACCCGAAACAGATGTTCATGTAAATGGGTGGATAGAGATTTCCCAGTTTTGCCACAATAAAATGCATCACAACAAATACACGGTATTTTTAGGTGAAATATTTTCTACTGAAATAGCTTACCCTGTCCTAAGGGTGCACAGGCCGGGTGCAAAAAGTTGTAGGTTTGTGCGCTATGTGTATATGGTGTTTCTTGAGCTGTATTTCAACGTGCTCAGACACATTCTTTACATGCGAGATAGTACGCAAGTTTGTTGTTTTTGACGCCTGGGATGTAGTAGCTCTGGAAATATATTTTTCTTTGAACTGTTGTCGTTGCATGCATCGACGGACCAAGTCAGTAGGATATCCATTTTTGGGAAAATTTGCTGTCTGTGGGCGTTGTGCTTCTTATAATTTTGTTCACGCTGATAGCGGGACAGGTGATGGGAGTGTTGATGGATGTGTTAGGCGTGTTAGATGTGTCGGTGTCACGTGAATTTAATTTTCGTTGATGCGCATGTGACTGGGCAAGCCTACGAGGTGTGTGAATAATGTAGAACCGAGACAGTAGTAGAGTCGTGCGTGGAGAATGTGTTTGAGAACCAGAGACATGTTCGCCAGTGTCCGTGTGATAGATTTTCCAGCTACCAACCAGGCCGAATCGTGAGGTGAAGATGCAGTCTCAGGTTAGGCAGAGGTGGTCAGAGGAGTTTGGATCATTATCGCCTGCAGTAGTCGTGGTGGCGGTTTTATTGGTGGTGCATGGGGTATCAGTGCTGTAGACATTTAAGTGAGTTCAGTTGACACGGAGTCGTGTATGACCGAGATAACCCATGCATTGTCTTAATATGCGAAATCAGAGTGGGCAATGGAGGCGGAACTGGAAACTGGAAACACGATCGTACCGTTGCAATCTGCAGTGAAAATCACCAAAATACCAGCCAATTTGGATGATGCTAGTGTGTCGAGTGACGACCATCGCAACAGCGCTCCCTCTTTCTTCTGAATAACACCTCGTAGATAGGCAAACTCTGTCAATTTACCATCAGCCAACCAGCGCAAACTAAGTACGCGATTAGTTCAATCAACAAAGCAATAGCCAATCGGTTTGCAGCTCGCTGTTCAGACAGTGACTATTGAATCATTACGCTCTTAGTTGTTTGGGGCTAGGTTGGAATAATGTGATATGTAGCTCGCTAGTACGATCGATCTGGGGTATTGATTGAAGATGCAAATAATAGCATTTAGGGAAGGCTGGCAATCTTAATTCTTCGTATATATTATAGGCAAATTGGAGTAAATCAACTGGTTTTCTAAGTGCAATCCGCATTTGCACGCAATGAGTTCATATTGAACATCAATTGAGAATCGTTGGTGGAATACTCTGATAACCTATGGTCCCAAAGTTGAAGTACATACTACTGACGAGCGGTTAAATTATCTGGTAGTGAACTGAGGTACCACGGACTTTGATTATACGAATAAATTCTGCTACAACGGTATATAGCGTATTATTTATAATAAAAAGGAGCATTAAACATATGGAAAATAACCTGTTTGCAAACTCTTGCAAGAAGAAAAAACTTGTGAAAATGTCGAAATTCATTATATATGGTGATATTGGATTTAATTTTGATGGAGAGTAAATCACGCCACGTTTTTGTCTACAGCAGATTTTCCTCAACGAGTCGTTCCGCTTACATTTTTCTGGATGATGTGGTATTTTTAGTATAATTATATGCTTATTTAATTTCATGCTTAAAATGTTAACCCTTCTAAAATTTAGACCACCGAGCAGCTGTCCAGGGCGACTCAAGCTGTTGTGTGCATTTGCAGCCATTGAAGATGTCTCATGCATATTCAAAAGTTCACAATAAGCGCAAGTTCTCCTCTGCACTGGTGTGTATTTCGTATGAAGTATGACTAACCTATCATTGACTGCTGAGCAGAAGACGGTTTATATGGCGCTTGTGATCCCTGTTTGAATCAATTATAAGAAACAGATTCGGATGGTGAGTACATTGAGCTCAAGTCTGGTTTATCTCAAGCCTTCTGTGTTGGAAACATAATATTTGCAACGCAGCTCAACTAACATGTCTTCATTATTGCATACGTTGGTTCCACTCTGGCAGGTTAATACTCCGAAACCCTTAAATGACTCAAGGTTACAATGGCGAAAGGCATTAAAATTTTAAATTGAACTGATGCCGATGTTGTTACCCACGTGTACACTAGACGGTAACTGTAAATTGAAACTCATTCGATCCAATGTAGGGGAATTCACACAACGTTCCTTTGACTTCCATAAGTTACATGAGGTTAACAATTTTCAAACAGCATTCACAAACCGTAAGGCTTTTCGTTCAGCTATTGCATAATCCCAAACGGCTTAACTGGTTCTTCGCCTGCGAAATTGATGTTCAAGCGGCAGTTACGCACAGGGCTCGATCAACTTGATCCTTCAATTCATGATAAAATCACTGAACAACACACGGTGAAAGCACGATATGATGCGTACACGTAACCTCGAATATTCTTTTATAATGAAAGCGTCTACACGGCACTGGAACATGAAATGAACTGGTATCCAACGCCAGTTCGACGAAGTGAGTTACAGATCGTAGAATTAGTTTATGAAGGTCGAATAATTGTGTGAACATCTGAACCAAGTCCGCAGCCGAACGGACACCGCAAGTGAAGAATCCGGGAATTTAAAACTGCTCGTAACCCTTGATGTTTATTCTGGCGTCCCAAGGACGGAATCTCTACGGCCTACACTTAGTACAGCGTCCCCAACTGAGGTGTCTATTTTCCTCATCCTTCTTCCCCATCAAACAGTTACGTAAGGGCAGAGGAAGAAGTGACTCCGCTACACGCTGCAGAGCTCCAAAATACCGCCTTAGAAGATTGATAGTAATCCGCAAGCCCCTCAAACGTTTTTAGGAAGAAACATATCACAACATGTATTAACTTACCACCATTCACGCACCCCAATCATTCGTCTACCAAAAAAACAGCATATTCATCCCATGACGCCACTGCAACAAAGTTTATCGAGACAGGAACTGCTTTAGTTATTCAGACGTCACTCCATAAAATGACCCAACGTATGTTACTGCACCTTTCACCATCTTCCGCCAAGGGGGAATTGTCGTCAGTGCGTGCAATGCCTCGAACCTGCGAGACATCATACCTTCATTTAAGACAAATAAATTCAAATAATGATCAGTATTCGCAACCCGTACCTGTATTCAATGATTATCACTAATCTTTGTGAAAGCGAAAGTAGATTTCTCAAAAATGATTTTTAAGTCTGCCTATTTTTGGTTGATATTACTGATAGCTAACGTTGCAAATAATCATCTTTCTAAGTTATTCCAATGAAACAAGTTTGACAGGAATGCACTTTCCTTTCATTGTGATATGTAGTCAAGAAATGCAGCGACTTTAAATGTCAATAAAATGCCTTGTGTAGAGGTTCCTTCATTGAAGATGTAGGAGGAATTAAGCCTGCCAACGCTGTGTCTGTTGTCATCCAATCATTTTCTGCGAGCATATATACTTGCATATTTGGACGCAAGGTGTTTTTTCGCAGAAAATGTCCAATTAAATTTTGTTTTAAAACAAATTTACTACAGAAAATGAATGACATGTGCTCTGATTTATGCGCTATTGTTACTATTTCATCCTAGTCAGTTTTGTCCCCATAGCAGTTAACGCATTTGAGATATGTGCTACCCTTGCTATTTTGTGTGAAACTTTGGTGCTCATTATGGTGGTGAGTTTGGGTGGGAACGCGTAAACGGGTGCTCTGGTTCTGTCAGTCACTTTCGCCAAATCACCGCATCAGATGACTGACTGGCTCGGACGGTGGACTGATGCCCCTGTGTCAGAGATGAGAGAAGGAGCACGAATCTGGGAATAACAAGCCCATGAAACACAGGCATAATTATAATTTAAAGTAATCTAACGCGCTTATAAACTATCGCGGGGTTTTCTGAAAGTCGTAGCTTAGAAGCTGTCAGCCAACAGGTTAATGCTAGGTAGCAAGCATAATTGTCGTATCGGTTTAAAAAACTAACCCATATTGGACATTTTGCCATCTGAAGTACACAATAAATGTGTCTGCTGTTTCAGAGGATAGTGCATTAATGTCTAACAAAAACGTCGTCACTTTACGTGAGCCTCCAAAACTGGAAGCGTCAGGTTATGTCTTGGTAGCCTAAATGCGCCACAGGGATGTCATATAAGAGAGGAACATCGTAAATAGCATGGTGGAATATCTAGGCTATGGTCACATCATGGATGTTTTTTCGTCAAGTCCACCATAAATATAAGGAACGTGTTCAAACTTCATTAAAATGATTTTCATTTCACTGATTTTGCTGCGGAATTGAGAGTTGACCAAACTTTGTTATTTTACTTACTAAAAAAATAATTTTATTCTCTTTTTGTGTTGTGGCTCCAGTTTAGCTGACCACGACGATACAATAAATAGTCTTGCGACGTGGATATGCCAAGTTGTAGTCAAAAGACTAGTACAAATGTCGACATTGCGAATAAATGGTCAGTCTCGTTTCCTTGCTCCTCTCAGGCCTTTCACCAACGGCAAATACATTACCTGAAACGAACAGAGGAAAGGTACCGAATTATAATTCGGCGTTCAACTGTTCTTGCTGACCTCAGCAGTATGACCAAATATTATCAAATTACGCAATATATATTCAGAACTAATTTTTTCACGTGCGTTATTCCTTTAACCGTAAACCAACCAACCTCCCCTCGAATTAAATGCGTAGTAGCCTCTAATATGGAGGACTGGCAAATTCTCGTCTGCCACCAACAATTTGTCGTAGGGTGCGCAAATACATAACCCTGCACTGGATTGCAGGATGGGGAAGAGCCTTAAGCAAGCAGAAGAGGATTCAAAATAATATCTTGCTTTTGGAAGTACTTTTGGCAACCAACAGGGGTGACATATTTTGTTTTCATTGGCAGATATGATCTGACACATTGGAAGACTTGTTTTCATGAAAACAACGAGCAAAATGACTAATTTCTCGTTTACATCTTCTAATGACAAGGCAATGATAAAACGATTACGGCATTTTATTTTTAGATTCATTTTTGCGTTTCAAGCTCTGTAACATATTAAAAACATTTTACTGACATTGTCCAAACACCGATTTTACTGCACTGACGAACTAGTTTTGTTAAGCGAACGTTGAAAAATGTACCAACAGTTCTGAAGTTTTATGCGGTCAATCAAATAAACTATAACAAGCACGAAAGAATACACATATTCTATATAAGAATGCATTTTGACAGCAGGTGTGAGGGATGGATGAGCCTTTATAGGTAAACTGTTTATCTTCCACAACTAAAAAGATTTTAGAAACGTGCTGAGTAAGTAAGTGTGCCTTAATCAGGACTGCATTTTGCATTTTTTTAAAAAAATAAATCATACTAGGAACATTTAAATTATAACCAGGTGAAAAGCGGACAAACTGTGGCTATTTACTTAGCGTGTGTGCCGTACAAGTGGTCAAGCAATCCCTTGCCGGTTATATATTGCGCTAACTAACAAAAAAAACACTTGGCGACCCATTCCGCATTGAAACATCATGAACAAATCGGCAGTTTGACCGTCGATTTCGACGAGGTCCAACGTATGCTCCACACCAGATGGTGCAGGGACGGTGACTTGCGCGTGAATTAGTTTAAAGTGATAGTAGCCTAACGCTGCAGCTACCGCACTCTCTCCTCCTCATCCACCTGAGCCCGGTGTCAAGAGAGAGTCAAGAAGACCCGAGATGGGAGAGGGCGCAGGTGGCTGGCGCGGCCGAAGCCGCCCCTGGGCGTGCCACCACACCTGGCTCGGATCCCACGGAGTGGGAGTGCCATAAAGGCCACATTAAGAAGGAGCCATTGCAACCTGACTCTCAGTCCACAAATCAGCCACTCCACACAAAACACACATTGGGCTGACCACGCGGTCCGAGTTATCCCGTCAGCTGGCAACCTTCCAAGCCACGGCTTTTAGCGCACCGTGATAGTTTCAAGCGCGTCAGATTGTTTATAGTGAGGAAAATGCGCTGAGCTCTCGACCTCACTCTCTCCCCTACCCCCACAATCAGACCACTGTCAGAGCCGGTCAGTAGCCTGATGTGGGAGTGGGCTGACGTATTGGGGTACCCGTCTTCGCGCGCCACAGCACGACCTGGCCCCCATAACGCACACACCAGGATTCACAAGCTCAGGGGATATGGAGCAGCCATCGCCGTCTGACTTCCATAAACAAATACTAATCTCAGAGACAGACAGAGACCATGGAGTTGTCATTTTTCACGGCAAGGACTTTGTTAGAAAAATTGCATTTATTTTAAATTACCAGAGTAAATTTTGCCGAGAGCCATCGTTAAATGATGAGACTAAAGCAATGGAGAAATCAGTCTGGAAAATGGTTAAACAGTTGTTTGACAAAAAACATGATTGATGCTAATGCCCCGCTGTCCTAATGCACCGCAATAAAGACTAGCCAAGTGGCTTGTTGGAGACTTAGATCCCCTTTGAAAACTATTTTCCACTTGAACTACAAATTACAGTTTTCCTTTTATTGAAGAACTCAAAAGCCTACATATCGCCATCGTGGAATCGTTACTTACAAAGGCAAAATTGGATAAAAAAATAGATATTATATACGCCCATGTGGCTAAGAACCGTCTATTGTTCGAAGCACTTTGGGAAGCGTTGACACTTTACACCACAAAAATGTTCAACTTCGGTTTAATGGGCAACTTCATAGACAAATTGATGGAGTTGCAATGGGAAGTCCACTCAGTGCCACCTAGAATACAAGGTGTCTGTCAAGTTAAGACGAAAGCGTTATACAGAAGGGACATGAATGATCTTTTCACGATTGCTGATAAAATGAAAGACACCGAAGACCTTCTTACTGCCATCAATAAAGTTCACCCACTGATAAAATTCACAAGGCAAATGGAGCAGTGCAACATACTATTTTTTTAGAGCTTGAAATATATCGAACTTCTAAATCATAACTGATGACAGACAGCAGGTATGATGCAAAGTTTTCAAGCAAAACTAAACTTTGAGACTATTATTTTTCACATAAATAAGTAGGTAGGCTAGTCACAAAGACGACCAGATAAGACAATTGGTAGTTTCCTCACATTTCAATTTATAAAGAAACAAATAAAATCCCGCTAGTGCAAAATGTTTAGGTAACAAATAGCATATTCTGCATTCTGCATTTTTCACTAATTCTTAACACTTTGCCGACCTCAATATCTATCAGGCGTTCACATAGCGAGGCAGGGTTTGACTGAATCCGAGAAAACACGCGATTTAAACCATCCGGCGTGCATTCAAGAACTGGGTACGCTACAGACACCGTTAACGCATAATAAAACTGCTGTCGTCAATTAGATGGCAATTAAGCCAGAAATTATCATTATAATTTCCCTGGGTTTGTTGTTGGCAATATTAATCAGCCTATTCTACTACTATTCGCTGTACGACTGCTAGCGTGGCTAGTGAGTTCCTTTAGCGTTCCTTGAGCGTTAATCAACGAATGAAAGACGACATCATGCCCTCCTTCCTCTCCAGTGCTCTCGTCGATTTCCTGTGCTGAGATCGGGCAAACTGTCTGATGAAGATAAACAGCATGGCTGCAACTCACCTGAAAGGAGTAGCCACTCCGGATCCCCTAACACTAAGTGCCATAGAGGCACTGGCACTGGCACAGAATAAAACCAAATTTCCCATTCAAAATAACTTTGGAAATTTGACTGCCTGGTTTATTTCTCAAAAACCCTAGTGACCTTTGCACATTTGCACACTTATTTTCCTTTCGTGTATACGAAGCCAAATGACATGACAGATTCATTGTGTACAGAAAGGGTATACAATAGTAGAAGTAGTGGTTGATCTTAAAATTGAATTATGGCATTTAATCGGTTTCCACTTGCTCAATATTCAATTCTTTACTCTGGCACCGTAGTGCGATGAAGAATATGAGTTACTCCCGTGGCTATACAATGACAACTGATAGCCTTCCTCTCGTGTGTCCAATGCAATAAAAGTAATGGTTAAGAAACCTTATTTTTGTTTTGAAAACAACCGAAGTTATGTTCTATTTAAATATCTGAAAGCAAACCCAAGACGTTTACTTGCAACAAACGACAACGTCACCGTTTAAGAAAAATATCTCTGATGTTTTCACGATAAGGATGGGCAGCTTAACGTAAAAGAGCAAAATGCACACTACTGCAGAGGCTGTCTACATCCTGAGTTAGATGTTTCTTTGACCAAAAGGCCTCAGTGCAAATCATGCACTTATACTTTTAACTTTTTGAAAAATATGATGCGCAAACGACTTGGGATTATTAAGCAAAAACCGCACTTTACCATCTATTCGTCTTCCTGGCGAATTGGACATTCGCTTTTAGTGGTTCTCATTAACAAATATATTAACACTTTAAAACCTAGTCCAAACTTATGTGACAGAGGTGGGTTACCTGAACATCCATCTGCTGATGAGCAATCTCCTGACATCAACAAAAGAACTTAATAATTGCATTTTAAACAGAAAAGCCTCCGCTTATCGCCAGAATTCTTCGTGCAAGTAGATAAAAGAAGTGAACTTTGAAATTGTTCATCGTCCCTTAATGAGGAAGCGAATCATGCGACACATATGTCCAAATATTGACAATGATTTTCCTTAGCAAATAATAGCTAACATCATTGTTGTTGTTGCCTCCTTTACTAGAAAAACGAAGCAAATAAGCACCAAGTATAGCTGGATCTGGATATAATAAAATATCACATGCTGAATTCTTTATTTAAACTAATTCCTGTTGCCTCCAATACCGAAATATCTATCAGGAATCCAATTAGCGAGGAAGCTTTGCATATATATACATATGCACTGAAATATTGGCATCCCAAGAAATGTAATTAAGTTAATTTGAGCTCTTTGGGAACAAAATAAATGTATTGTGTAAATTTTTAAATCTGGTACCCCAGTTCATCTTCAGACAAATGGGAATGTACAGAAAACAGTTAACCTTAAACAATGCCGAACACAAGATTCTATGGTTGGCTAAAGTTTGAGCGAATAGACGTCCACAGGTTTAATTAATTCGATCGATAATGGTGGTTTTCGCTTCCACTTGACCTTGAGAAATTTGTAATTGGCATCTTAATCAATATGCCTGTTAATGCATGCCTCGTCTTAATGTTTTACCTCCAGGAATTCTTGGCCCTTCCTTGTTGGGTAGGCACCAACGATGTGGGTATTCTCCCATGCAAATAGGTGCCGTGTGTCCAGTGTGTGTATGGCTACCTATGCTAAGGGGTCTCGTCTGCTCACAGCTAACTGGTGTTCATGTAAACAGGTAGATAGAGATTTCCCGTTTTGGCCACAATATTATGCATTACAACTGGAACACGGTATTTTGTAGATGAATTGTCTTCAGTTTGAAATAGCCAACCCTGTCTTAAGGGTGTACAAGCTGGGCGCACAAAGTAATTGTAGGTTTGTTTATGGTGTTTCTTTAGTTGTCTTTCAACGAACTCAGATACATGCCAGTTTTTTTGACACCTGGGAGATCATAGCTCTGGAAATGCTCTTTTATTTCAACTGCATCAATGGACATAGTCGGGAGGATATCCATTTTGGAATAATAATTTGAAAGGCATTTCGTTTCTGTTCGATATATTTCTTCATCGGAACGTGCGTTTTTGTCTATTTAACAAGCTGTTAACAGGGTTGCTTTTGTGAGACGTCGGTTATTTTCTCCCAAAATGCAAAATGACCTCGAAGTATGTAACTCAACAATAGACTGAGGTGTGTTGTGTCCCGTCTATCTTCCTATGTACGAAGACATCTATGAAAGAAAGTCATCTCCAACTTCTGTTTCGAAGGTAAAATGAATTCCGGGGAATGTGGAGTTCATTTTTTGGAGTGGTTAAAATTGTTCTTTTTTGACAATAACAAATCTATCGTCTACGCAGTTTAGCCACACTCTAAGGTTTACTCTGGGGAGAGATGCAGTCTCTAGTTTGTGCAGCACAGTCTCCGCCAAAAAATAGGATATTGAAGAACCCATAGGGGTGCCTTTCATTTTTCGATAGTAATTTTAGGCAAAGGAAAAGTTTGTTTCAATCCAATTATTGAGGAGTTCCAGGAGGACGTCCACATGAACATCGGTAGAGGAAGCCTGCAGGAGTTCTGCAGAAATTGTCCTCGCTTAGTCCACAATGATAGACGTTAATAAAAAAAAAATAACGTCTACTGACACCCTTATTTCGTCATTTGCAATGTTGAAGTCTTTTATCTTCTCCATGCACTGAAGCAAGTCTTTTATTTTCCCCATGAACGGTTGCGGTTTCTTCAATAGAGAATGTAAATTTCTTTGTAAGTGGGTTGAGTTAATGCAATAGCCACTTGGAAATCTTATAGTTTGGTTCACCGATTAAGGAGACTATCGGTCGCAGCGGAATGCCACTTTTGTGAGCTTTGGGAAGGTTCATCCTGCTTAGAGGACTTAGCCAGAACTCCAGCAATTTATTTTCTTCCTTTGAGGTGTTTTAATATTTTCTTGATATTTAAGTTTTGCATATTTGTAAGGTCAGCAGTTAGGAGCACATGAGTCAAGTCATCCGTTAAAGTAGATTTCATCTTATCTTTGTAGTCCTTTTTGTTTAAAATAGCCATAGAACCTACTTTATAGGCAGGCAAAATGAAAATTTTTATCATCGTTTGTAGGTGAATTTAATGCTTTCTTTTCGTTACAAGATAATGTTTAGTATGTCTTACTGTTTCTTAATGTTTAGACTGTATTATTTTGAATTGTGAATCGTTCGTCCTGCATCAGATCAGTTGAGGATAGAATGAATTCAAAATATGCCAGAAAATTCAAGTAATTGAAATCAGACGGATCGTGTTTCTTTCCTTTGCTGAGTACTTTTCTTCTGTTGTGGTAAGAAATCTTGAGAACAGGTTAACCAATATTTTTTGAAACGTCGGATTGTTGAAGGTTTTATTTAGAAAATTGCAATCCACTTTTTGATCAAAGTGATCCTTTATTACGTCCTTCTAGCCCTGTGGCATGCGTTAAATTATTTTGTACCCAAAGAAATCAACTTAATTTAATTACGTTTCTTGGGAAGCTAATATTTCTTTATATACGAAAAAATGACGATGAAATCCTGTTTGATTTTGAAACTTTAGTACGATTAAACCACGATTCCTTTGATTGTCCCTTTTACTCATTTATGTCCGGGAACGCGGATTTTTGCTTGTTTTTGCTCTAGAGTGAGCCCACAGGCATAATGTGACGAGTTAGTCCTGTAACTGACCTGTTAGCGCCACACTACCATATATATATATATATATATATATATATATATATATATATATATATATATCCCAAGCAATTTATTGCCCATAAAAGGGCCTCTGTGGCACTCCCCCACTGAGTTTGAATACTCGTGGGCCACTCCCTGTTTAATCTGCTCACATTATATACGTTATCATAAAGCAGCATTAAATACTTATGCACATATGGCTCAAACTTATGATGATAGGTGGACCCCGACAAAAACTGTCATGCCATGCAGCCAATAATTACAAATTAAGTAAATTTGGATATTAAGAGGGCTATTTTCAATCATGAACCAAAAACCGTTTTATGTTGAACAAATGAAGCGAACGTCTTCGCTAAAAAATCAAATACATGCATCCCTTGGGTGATAAAAAATGTGAGTATTGCTGATTAAAACTTCTTCCCCAGTAAATTTGAAAATAGACAGTGATGAGGCTAAAACATTGATTAAATGCGGAGCACAAACAGCAACTTGGTGAGAAAACTAGATGCGAACCTCTTAGCATAAATTTCACGGCTGCGTGTTTTGTCGAAAGGCACATAAGCACGCGACCACGGGCATCTTTAAAAATGATGAGAGCACGACCGTGGATACCGACGTTGTCCACCATGTGGTTTAGAGAATGGTAGACGCGATGCAAGTAAATTGAACGTGAATTACAGCAAAGTGATATCACAATACCTCATGCCTCAATCTGCAGGTTGCGATATCACTATAATCTCAAGAAGATCGGTGGTATGATCGGGCTAACGTGGGTGGCATGGCGTGAACCAGTGCCTAGGCTTGCCAGCCGGTGCCTGCTTCACGCACGAGGGACCAGGATTTACCCACAAAACAGAGGGTGGCCCGCGAGGACTCAAACTCAGTGGGGGAGTGCCACAGAGGCCCTTTTATGGGCAAGAAATTGCTACTTCATACACCCTCCCCAATAAAATGAAGACAAAGTGATCCCGCCAGTAGGCAGCCTGTCAAGTGACAGCTGCACTGACAGTCAATGTCATGTGATTTGTGCCGTCAAAGACAAGGTATAATTGAATGGCTATATCTCGATTTTTAAGTTACGTAAGCCGTTAATGTTCATCATGGGATGATATTCGGGATAGTGAGGCATTGTGTTTGCAGAGACCGGATAAATGAACTGACCGAGCTTTGCCGAGAGTGGTGCACTGACACCCTTTATGTGGTTGCAATCTGTTATGCAGCCATCCAAAACAGTCCATGCTTAGATGTTCTGTAAACAACAGTCCACCAAGAAGACACAAATGAGCAAAATTTACTACTTTGACGCTAAAGAGCATTCCATACAAAATGTTCTTTTGTTGGGGATGTTATGAGGTTGTTAGCAGCAAGAGCACTACATCGATGCTTAAGCTGGCAGAACCTATTCCGCACACATTCACACACACGCACAAATTCACACATGGCAGTTCGACCGTCGATTTCGACGTGGTCCACCGTATGCTCCACGGAAGGGTGGTGCAGGGATGGTGACTTGCCCCAGGATTCACAAACTCAGGGGATATGGAGCAGCCATCGCCGTCTGACTCCCAGTCCACTGGTCAGCCACTCGACACACACAACACATACACTGAGCCGACGTCGTGGTCTGGTGTAAGCGTCAGATTGGCAGCCTTCCCAGCCACGGTTTCTAGGAAACCGTGATATACTCAGGTACATGGTGATTGTGAAGGTGTGGTTGATGTAATGGTGTAGATACTGTGTTCAGATGTAGTTTAACCTCCGGTGGTTTACCGCAGGTTTTTGTGAATGCGCATGTGACCGAAAAGGCCTATGCGATGAGTGAATGCACGAGGACTGTGAAGGCAGTGGAGGCGGCGATCTCTGCTGTGTGTTGGAGCTCCAGGCACTGGTTCACCAGTCTCTGTACGATGGATTCGCAAGTGACCGACCAGATCAATGCGTGAAGTGAATGTGCGGTCGCAATGAGGACAGTTTAGGAGAGAGTCCCCGTCGCTGATGGTGGTAGTGGTGGTGACAGTGGTGGTTGTGGGGGTAACACGAGCTGAGCATTGTGATGCGGTCTCGATGATGGTGGGACTAGTGGAATTGATGCCAGGGGTGAGGGTGGAGGAGTCCGAAGGAGGGTTGACAGAAGTAGACGTAGAATTTTCAATTGTCTGATTGTTGATGCATTGCTTCCGAAGATGTCCGACTAGGCCGATTCGCGCGTTGAAGGTGCGGTGACAGCGCGGGCATGTTGGAAGGGCCTGGACATGGGCGATGTTGATCCGGGGCGCTGGTGACTTTCGTGCCGCTCTTTTGGTCTTGGCAGCGGCGATCCTGTTGGCTTCGTAGATTGCTGCCCCTGTCTTCACTGTTCTCCTCCAAGCCGATCGATTTCGGGCAAGGTCCTCCCAGGACTCCGGGTTGATCTGCAATTGCTTCAGGGAGGTCTTCAGAGTGTCTTTGTAGCGTAGTACTTGACCCCTTGTCGACGAAAACCCATGGCGAGATCTCCATAGAAGAGTCGTTTGGGTAGCCTTTCGTCATCCATCCGCACAAGGTGACCGCTCCAGCGCAGTTGCAGTTGCTTCAACTGAGCGAAAATGCTGAGAATGCCTGTTCGTTCCAGCACTTCCGTGTCCGGTATCCTGTCTTGCCAACTCAGCTTTAGTATTCTGCGGAGACAGCTGAGGTGGAAGTGATTGAGCTTTCGCGCCTGCTTTTGGTAGATTGTCCACGTCTCCGCTCCATACAGCAGCGTTGGTAATATGACAGCTTTGTACATCTTGAGTTTGGTTCTGAGGTGGAGACCATGTCGATTCCAGACCACATTTTGCATGCGTCTAAAGGCTTGGCTGGCTTTAGCGATCCGATGGGCGATCTCATCGTCGACTTTGGTGCTGCGTGAGAGATAACTGCCTAGGAAAGTAAAGATAACTACAGATTTAAGTTGGGCGCCATTGACATTGATGTGACCTGCGGTGTATAGAGTGTTGGGCGACGGTTGATGCTTCACAACCGTTTTCTCAGTGTTAATGCGAAGTCCGAAGTAGTCACAGGCGGCAGCGAAGAGGTCCATGCTCCTTTGAATTTCCTCTTCTGTCAATGTATTGAGTGCGCAGTCATCAGCGAATAGAAGTTCATGGATAGTCGCTGTGGAGACACGCAAGCGGAAGTGCATTCGTCGTTGATTGAGGAGTCGGCCGTCCATCCGGTAGGCGATGCGGATCCCGGAGCGTTCGTCACGTATGCATCCATTAACATGGCAGAGAACATGAGGCTGAACAGGGTGGGAGCCAAAACGCAGCCCTGCATCACTCCGTTGGTCACTGCGAATGCTTCAGATACTGTCCCATTGTCAGTAATGCACGCCATCATCCCGTCGTGAAGCTGACATACCATATGCGTGAACCGTTCAGGACAGCCGAATTTCTGCATGATTTTCCACAGCCCGTCGCGATTCACCGTGTCAAAGGCTTTAGTCAGGTCCACAAAGGTAGTGTAGAGGTGAGTCCGCATCTCTTGGCACTGCTCTTGCAGCTGGCCAGCAGCGAAGATCATGTCGATTGTTCCTCTGTGTCGTCGAAAGCCGCATTGACTTTCCGGGAGCAGTCCTTGCTCCAGGAGAGCGTTCAAGCGGTTGAGGAGAATGCGGGCAAAGATCTTTCCAGCCATGTTCAGTAGCAAAATTCCACGGTGGTTGTCACGAAGTTGGCGGTTTCCTTTATTCTTGTATAGATGGACAATGGTGGCGTCTTTGAAATCCTGAGGGACTTTTCCTTGGTGCCACATCTCCTGGAAGAGCACTGTGAGTCGATTCATCAGCTGGGGTCCACCATGCTTGTAAATCTTAGCAGGGATCTTGTCCGAGCCAGGTGCTTTCCCGCTGGAGAGTTGCTGCACTGTTCTGATGGTTTCTTGGAGAGAGGGCGGGAGATCAAGGTTGGCGTTGATTTCCACTTCAGGCAGGCGATCGATGGCGGCATCGAAGATGGTGAAGGGCTGGTTGAGAATGCTTTGAAAGTGCTCTGCCCATCGCGTCAGGATTTGCCTCTTCTCAGTGAGCAGCGTCCTGCCGTCGGCATTGAGAAGAGGGGCGGCTCCTTTGACTAGAGGTCCGTAGACAGCCTTGGTGGCGGCGAAGAAGTTCTTCCATTCGTTTCGGTCCGCGTACCCTTGGATTTCCTCGGCTTTGCGCGTCATCCAGGCATCCTTCATCTCCCGCAGCCGTTGCTGTACAAGGCGGTGACTTTGGTAGAAGGCTGTCTTGTTTGCAGCGGTAGGGCGAGCGATGTAGGTTTTATGTAAAAGGTTCTTCTCGACGAGCAGAGCGTTGATAGCTGCGTCGTTGTCGTCGAACAAGTCTTAGTGCTGACGACGTGCGCGGCCGAGGACATCCAGGGCAGTGGATTGGATGGTGTCTCTCAGCTGAAACCAGCGGTTCTCCACGGAGATGTCTGCGTCGGCAACTGGAAGGTTGGCTAGACGGTTGGTCAGTTCGTTGCTGAAATGTAGATGGTAAGCAGGCACATTCAACAAAACAGTATTCAACTTACCTTGTGGTCGCTTACCTTGAGGTCTCCTGCGGGGTTGCAGACGGAGCCTCATCTTGGAGATGACGAGGCGGTGATCCGTCCATCCATCGGCATCGGGGATCGCCTTTGTCACCAACACGTCCTGTTGATCTCGCCTCCGGACGAGAACATAGTCAGGGAGGTGCCAGTGTCTCGATCGAGGATGTACCCAGGTCGCTTTTTGCCGCTTTGGGAGGCGGAGGAAGGTGTTGGTCAGAATAAGGCGGTGTTCAGCGCAGGTTCGTAGGCGAAGAAGACCGTTGTCATTGGAAGCCAGCGAGACCATGGGGACCCAGCACTCCTCTCCACGAGGCACGGTCTATGCCAACGCGGGCGTTAAAGTCACCAAGGACAATTAACTTATCCGCCTTCGGCACAGTCGCCAAGAGGGAGTGTAGATCGTCGTAGAATTTGTCCTTAACCGCATTAGAGCTCGTCATTGGGGGAGCGTAGGCACTGATGATGGTGGCGAATTTGTCTCCACAAAGAGGCAGGCGGAGGCTCATAAACGATCATTGATACCCTGCGGCAGACAGGGCAGGAGGGGGAAAGCAGTGCTATCCCTAAATAGGGCTGCTTAGTCACCCAGGCGGCTACCGGACTCCACTATGGGTCACGATTTAGGGTTAGTGATTGAAACTTCCAGCTGCTTGTGATACGATGGTCCTCCGATCCAATTAAATCATGTTTAATTCAGGGAGCGCAACACATCTGAACATTTCGACATCAGCCCACTCGCTTCAGTCGAACCTCGTAGACGCACATTTTTGGGTATTTTTTAAGCCTATCGTCTTTCCTTCATTTCTAATTTTATGTTGACTTATCCTCCTGTTAAGCACCGTTAATCATTCAAACCTTGACGTCACAAGCTTCTAAGGTATAACGCTGTCTACTTAAGGGAAACAGACTGTCCTTTAGAGAATAGTCATCAATATTCGAATCAATCTCTACAAAGCTCTTGGCCCAACAATTAAGCATGCGCCTGGGCCACAATATATATCTTCCTTAATCGTAAATACTGCTAACGACTATTTACATCCTAGTGATGAGGAAGCTTTCATATACCGACTTCTGAGTGATCTTTGTCAAAAGTTCGTCATTATATCCTCCGGGGGCTCATGTACGTCCGCTTGTATACCTAAAGGGAGTTCAATGCTTTGTTTAAAGGGTTTCTACCCTTTTTTAATATCCGTTTAGCCTACTGGTTGGACTGTCTCTAAGCCTTATTCTGGACACGAGGGCTCCGTGGAGGACATTCAGTGGTCACCCACCGAGGCCACTGTCTTCCTTTCTGCGTCTACGGACCGTAGCCTCCGCGTATGGGACACGCGAAGTCCCACAGCCAAGAACGCCGCCATGATTACCTTACCAGAGGCGCACCAGTTGGACGTAAATGTGATCTCATGGAATCGGATACAGCCTGTGTCGGTGGTGAGTGGTGCCGATGATGGTTGTATCCGAGTCTGGGACCTGCGCATGGTGAGCCAGCAGCGCAAATCTGCTGGCGATCAGCTTACCGCCTTCACGCACTCCTTCGATGTAAGTTGATGACTTTTCTGACACAAGAGAGTTTGACTTCAATACTGCTTCACCCACTGAACTCACGTTTGCTAATTCCTGGGGTTTAGGCTATTCCTGGATGATGGTAGAAAGAGACAGAGACCATTAAGATAAAGTAACAGAATCAAAAGTTTACAACTGGCATCTAATGGGCAGATAATTCCAACCTCAGTTTCTAGATTTCTGTCTCATTACACGTAAGTTAACGGGCTAGAAACGGCAGTACAGAACGCTTGTATGCCGATATACGGTAAAAGATATGTCAGAAGCCTCGGCGCATGGGACGAGAAGACTTTGCGGCAAATAGGTCAGAGTGGAGGGGATGGACAACATCGTCAATGATTCGATTAGCGAATTGTTTAACCGTTGTGAAGTGTCGTTCTATTACTGTATCCACTAAAAAAATATACGATACACCGGCAGCAGAAGAGAGCGTTCGAAGGATACGTTTTAAATCAGCAAATCATTTCAAACAATCCTAGAAAAATAGAGAACGAGGGGGAGAATACAAGCGTCTATAAATCGCCTGATTAGGGATTGTGTTGTGTGGTAGGAACGTAAAGGGCGAATATAATAAATAAGTTAACGAATTTTAGTAAACAGTGTATCAACATGAAGGAAAAACGAAAGATTGGATTTCAGCGTGACGCCAAGATACCGGAAGGGGGATACCTCGTTGGGGAGGACATCCACCGATTCAGGACCAGAAAAGATCCACAGTCGACAAACACACTTAACAGATTTTCGATTGCTCAGAAGAAGACCATTGTCTGACGACCATGCTGAGACATGGTCCAGACCATATAAAGACTAGAGATGCGTCTGATCTTTAAGAGGATGGTCAACAACCATATCATCTGCCTATTTTATATACAGACAGTCATTTGGCAATCTCATATCGTCAGTGTGGATGAAGAAGAGATGAGGTGATAAAATTGCACCCTGAAGAACTCCGCAGTTGTTAGGAAGGGCCATTGATTTCCGTCTGCCGGATTGTACGATTTGAGTGCGGGAAGTAAAATAGCCTTCTAGCCAAGAAACTGCCCAACCGGGAGTGCCACAGGAGGGTGTTTTTAAGGAGGAGACGGCGCGGGATTGTATTGAAGGCAGAGGAGATGTCGAAAACTACGCACGACAACCCTATCTAAGTCTCTTAGAGCAGAATGAATCAGAAGATCAACTGCATCTAGGGTACTGCGCCTGGCCTTGTATGCAAATTGTAGTGGATCGGAGAAAGTGGAGGAGAATGGTGTAATTGTATCTAAAGCGACTCGTTCAGTTAGCTTCAGTAAAGTGGAAGAGCAGGCAATTGGACGAAAAGACTTCAGACCAAAATTGGCGGATTTTTTAGGGACGGGAGTAATCTTTACTGTACGCCGAAGTCAGGAATCTTAGACTACATGAAGGACATTTTGATAAGGTGTGTCAACACAGGGGCTATCAGTGAGCACCAAGACTGGAGGATAAATGGTGAGACATCATCTGGCCAGACAGCTGTTGAACCGCGGACCTTTTTAGGTGTTTTTCCACTGCTATAACTGACGCCGGAGAGAAGACACTTTGCATTAGTGAAGTGTTTTTTTTTATGCCAGCAGTAGAGCCAGTCGGAGTATGGACAAAATTTTCATTTAGTGAGTCTAAGTCGGCATCGACACGGGCCAATTTGCCGCATTGGCCGTTGATACGCTTAAGATTCCTCCAGAGTTCAGCCGAGGAGTGGGGAAACGAAGATGTGGAAGAAGAGGCAAACAGCTAGCTATCTCCTTTTTTATGAGGACATAAACATTCTTTAGAGTTCCACGTAGGCCTTGTTTGTAGAGAAATTCCTTTTTTCCTCTTAAGAAGAAATTCTGCCTGTTATATAACCATAACAGTATTAAGAGGACAGCAGGTATTGAAAATGTCATTTAAAAATGCTGTAAGGTAGCTGGAGCACGAGTAGACATTAGATTGTGTGAGGAAAGTAGGGATGATGTAAGATATACAAACCTAAAGCAGGTGAATGTATTGTGGGGACGTGTTGTGAACCTTAATTTTCCTTTCGGGTTTGATTAACAGCGCACATGTAGAAGTGGAATAAATTTCGAGGAGACCTAATAAAACAGAATGGTCAGAACCTGAGAAGAGGGCTCTATTTTTAACAAGAGAATAATTGGGTTGATTGATCAAAACGTGATTCAAAGGGGCATCCGCGCGAGTATTGAAGGAAACTAGATCATCAAAGCCTAACTGTCTAAGAGGACCTAGGTTCACACGGTTAGAATCCCCACATAATACAATAATATGTTCGCAAGACAATAAAGCAAGTTTGTGTGAAAGAAAGTTGAACAATCGGGTTAGGTCACCTTCACAGGCAGCGGGGGGAATATAAGTACTAAAAAATATAATACCTTTGAAATTATGTCGACTATGTGGTTTGTATATAACAACGATGCCGTCTATCAAGTCGTCAGAGTATGAAATAGGGACTTCCATTTAAGACACCAATTCTGGTTGACTGAAATAGCCATCCCACCGCCTCTGCTGCATGATGAATATTTTCTATCAATTCGAAAGCAGCCGAATACGGAGGTTAATGAGTTGCGCGTCAATATCACTGTTTAAGCATGTCTCTTGAAGACAAATGAATTTCGTCTCACTGTGCTCTTTTTTAAACAAGAGTAGCTCCATAACTTGGATTGTGTTCAATATCGAATGACAGCTTGTCGACAGGAAGCACGGAATTAACTATTCGACCCTTGAGACCGAGATGCCAACAGCAACGGTTGTATAGGTCTTTGTTGATGAAACCGAGATAAAATTGGCACGGGAGGATCACAAATTCGACGTACTGGCCGAAAGTACAACAGTTGGCGTCGTGGAAATTCGTCAGTAAATTTTTAGATTTAAGTTAATTCAAAAAGGTGCTGGCGTACTGTAGAGATGACCTCATGATCGTATTTCAGACAAAAAAAGGAAATTAAATAATCAAGATATCAAAAAGTAAATAGGCAGAGTAGTATGCGAATGCAGAAAATTCCACAGGGAATTTAGAACAAAATAAATGACGGTTCAAATTCAAAAGCCCGCCTTCTAAACATTGCATTTATTTTCACCAGTCTACTTCGACCACATAAAATACCGAGTTGGCGTTCAAAATTCTTTGGACGTTTACCTCCGAAAAATTCCGTTTGAGTCATATCGGACACAGTTTCCCTGTGTGATAGACTGATGTAGACATGCTGATAGCCGCTGCAATTACTGGTAAGGCTATACATTGTTAGGAGAGAGTTAAATATGAAGTTATTTGTGACTGAAATCTAACGCATGACACATGGATCTCTCCTCTACGATAGCCTGTCCCGACCAATTTTTCCAGCCGTGTTTCGTAAAATATTTTGTAATTCCCCTTACCACTCGCTTCTAGTTTTAACAAAAGGTTTCGACCAGTTAACATTTCTGCGAACATCTATTGTGATCTAGCCATTCAGGGCCATGAATTTACCGACGCATTCTCATTGCAGAACGACTTATGACTGCTCAGCGTTGTCTTTGAGCTGAGATCCATAACCATCACAGGCGGTCTCGTAACGCCGAGTGATAAAACCCCGGAATGTACGCCCCTGATGGCCATTTGTGGCTTACTTGCGGTCATCAGCCGGTCGTGCCTTAACCCTGTTTGTGGAAGGCTGAGTGTTCTGAGTTCGGGTTCCTGATCTTGCCAGCCGAACTAATAAGCCATCCCATCTCTCCACCAACCTTCCTTTCTGCTTCAAAAGTGCTTCTGTGAACCGGCTTTTGTGCCGTCCGACGCCGTTTTTGACGCCTATTCTCCTCTCTATCAACAGTATTGCCTTTCACGGAAAAAAAGTATTTACCTCTTTTACCCCATCTTCAGTATCACCGGGCTGCAATCACGTCAGTCGAATGGCACCCGACCGAGGCTGGTATTTTTGTGGCTACCTCCGAGGACGACCAGACAACTCTTTGGGACATTACTCTTGAGCAAGAAGCCGCTGCCAACATGGACACCGACGAGGGCGAGACGGATGCAACAAACGACCCCAGTGAGGTGCCCGTCCAGTTGCTTTTCATTCACACAGGTCAGCAGGAAGTAAAGGAGGCCCACTGGCATCCTCAGATCCCGGGCCTTGTGATAAACACAGCTGCTGATGGATTTAACCTTTTTCGGACAATTTGTGTCTGAAGTGACAGATGGAGATACACTAACCATCACACGACATCCATTTTTGGAAATTTTCATCGAAATATTGTGCAGTCCCTTTTTGTTAGACTACCTTATTTTCGTGGTTTTTACTCCGCTTTGCCTTGGTTGATGAACAAAAAGCAAGGGAGTAGAAAAAATACAGTGAACGGTCCTTTCTTCGAGATTGCTGAAGAGGCCTCCTACGTAAAGAGTGCAACAACTTATTTAACCAACAAACGGGTTTAGTTAGATAGATTGGAATCGGTGCCAGCATTTCTGGACAGGAATTTCACTCTTCTAGCAATTTGTCCTTTCAACCCATAGCAAACTAGGTCTATTTTGACGGTGACGCCTTCCGAGCGAAACAGAACGGCCTGATCTGTACACCCAAAGACTTTCGGAAGTCTGGTTCCTCCGTCGGTGGCAGTCCTGTCCTTGCGTATGCATACTTAATGTTGATTCTTGCGTATTTACTGAGATTATGGCTCTCTACTACCTGCATGAATGAGCCATAGAGAAGAGGAGGGGTTCTTAAGTCTTTCCTCTTCTTTGACTTAAACAGTCTTCGAACCCGAAAACGTCAGTGTGGCAGCACATTCGGAGGGTTGGCAGTCGTCCACAACAATTCTCGGACGATGGTGCGGTTGGTAGGGATAAAGGGGCGCTATCTTACTTCCGAGAGTAGATGTTGCGACTCCATGGAGGCGGATCGGACTGACGCACTAAGCGCTATTGTAAGTGTTAATGTCTCAGGTTGTGGGAATAAGTTTGCTCACGAATGTGACGTTTCTATCGTTACCCGCTATAATATCAGTCAAATCAGAAGTCGGGCGTTTAATTGGGAGCACTTCTTGTTGGGCGAGAGCATAAAAGTGTGCGTGGTTTACGTACCGAGTTGCCTGTGAAGTCCATGTTTGTTGCCAATAAGGATGGACTTGACTATGGTCGGAAGCGTGGTGCGCATGCTAACGCCCAAGTACATACAACACCGGTGTGGTAACGTGTTTGAGCAGTTCGCTGTGAGATGAACATCACATGGAAACTGGTACGACACTACACTGATTATCAAATACAGAACCAGTTGCTATGCAAGGATTAGATTGGACTCAAAGACACAAAAGGGGCGTGCAGGACCCGTAACCTGATAAGTGCGTACCTCTCAACCGTACTAAGTACACCCGACCACAACTGACAGGACGACGAGGTCGTGGCTAAATGGTCGGAACGCTGTACAACAAGCAAGGGCACCCCGATTCAAAGTTGGGTGTGGCTGGCTGACGGTGGCTAATAGGTCAGAAATTTCCATCATCGTCTCCCTCAGCCCCGTTGGTATCACCTTATGTACAGGGAAATTTGGCGTCTACTTGTTAAGCGTAATGGCTTGTGTGCTACGATACTTTCGAGTGGAAAAGTTTACTTTACCCAGTCAGTCACCAAACCGATCTGAGAGAACATAATCTCAAGTTCATCCCTACGCAACAGACAGCTGGTTTTGTAATTTGGCGTCCATTCATCCTCCTAGATTAGCATCGCGCACAAAAGTATGAATACCGAAGTAGTGTGCACTTTCAACTGATTTTAGATGTATGCGAAGCAAATAACTTCTAATAGGACGATGAAGTTCACCTCTCATCGTCATTTTATAGATAATTGTATCTTCGAAGACTGCTCGAAGAAAAAGCAATTCGGTTTAAATTTTCTAGCAGTCTTTGTTTGTTATGAAATACTACGTTTTTTTCTTCCTGGCAAATTGACAACCCTGCATCCTCGTATAGGGGCCCTTTGAGGCTTATATTTGTTAGTAACACTAATAAAACTAAGGTTTGCGTAACACGAGTAATCATTTAAGCGTTTAAAATTTTTCCAAAAGCGGAGACATCCTTACGAGCTTCAAAGACTGCGTTCACATGGGATATGCAAGAGAAACGAGTTTTGTACACGTTTAAGACATGGTTGATCTTCAAATAAGTATGAAAGGGCACTGCTATTGGTCATTTATGTATTTCCCAGTGGTGATTATATATGAGGTTGGAATGGCGCTAATTCGAAGATCGCACAGAAGTTAAAGTGGAACAAGACCCCATTGTTAATAGGGTTTGCGACCTTATCCAATTTAATTTCCCCCTTGAACATGCACCGCAAAATGTCGGCCAACGTTCTTTCAGTTTTACCACATCTCATTCCTAGCCTGTGGCTATTCTACGTGCCCCCCAGGTGGTAGAACCGCCTTAAGCGAAGGCCAACTGTGAAATAAGCATGCTCCCACGTCTAACGAATTAGTGCTACTACGGCACGGGGGATCTGACTAACACACCTTTACATGTCCGCAAGACTCGATCGTGAGCTCCTATCAAATAAGCCATTATTATCGCCACCTTCGAATTAAATGAAAACAGACCAGTGCTTGATTGAATGTCAGGCTATTCGGCTCCGCATGCAGAGCATATATTTTTGTGGGGCGGGGGCAATGACGGTCCAGTAAGTACGGGCAAGTACTGTTACATAGTCGCAAATCATGGCTTTGGGCTGTTTGACTGCCAAACAGTACACTTGAAGCGAATATTCGCAATCCAGGTGTTTTTTAGTAAGGAGGGCGGCTATTCGCTCGCCGTAACATCATGTCCTTCAAAACTCCCATTCAGTGGATCACAAACGAAGCTGCGTGAGAACACTGTTCAAAGGAATCCAGACTCAACGCAGTAACCCGAAAGAAAAGGCACGTGAGACCGGGTATCTCCGCGACCAGTTTATGCGGAACGGCCATCCGAAGGCGTTCATAAGCCTATGTGTTCGCCCCCCAGAGGACCCAAACAGAAACGGCATTTAAAGTATAGCATGGGCTGCTATACACCAAAAACGCCTCAGGGGCGATTGAGCACATTGCCACAGGACTAGGTGCTGAAATTTCACACCGCTTTAAAGCTGCCATGCGCAGCAGGTTCATGAAGATCAAGAACCGGTCGAAGCCTTGTAAATAGTCGAGTGTTGAATCACATCCTATGCCTACACTTTTCTCGCCTGGAGCGCACATACACGAACATAGCCCGGCTCAGAGACGGATTATCTTAAGTGGCTGCCCATACCTACGACACGGTTTCTGAATTAAGCTTCACAGCTACTAGGATAATCGCTCACGCCAGAAACAAGCCTGAGCCTCCAAATATAGATATCAGTCGATCGGTTTATCCATCTGGCACCGGCACAGCCCTGCGCAGCCACCTCTGTACTGGCGTTACTGATGTTTGCTCTGCTCCTACAACTGTTGCTATTTTTTGACCCTTTTATCTCTGACGAAGGACTCACATGAATAAAGATATGACTCCGGCGAGCGAACAACCTTCTGACTTACTAAAACAGCACCTTTCCCCACTTAATTTCTCCCGTGGACCTCGGCCCCTTTGTGAGTAGTCGCACGGCGATTTACTTGTTGGAAAAGTTACTAGGTTACCGTTAGTTGGCTGCATCCCACCTTACGAAAAAACCAGCATATGAAATTCCTAGACAACGTGCAAAACAGGATTGTTAACGTAGAATCGAGTGGCCGCCTGCTGATGGAATATGTAAACGAGGTCAGTAAAATGCTCATAATTTTGGTAACCGAGTACAGTCAAGTTGTTGGAAGCCGACCTGAGGTCCACGTCGAAACTAAGAAAGTTCAGTAGGATCTTTCAAGCAGATTGAGTAACGCGAATTTTGAGCGACCCCACGTCAACAGATAACGTGTGACCCAAAGCCTGCGATTTAAAGCCCCTCAAGTTAACTGTGTGCTTTTGTAATAAAACTTCTGAAGTCGTGGGAATTTTCCTATCGTAGTTGAGAATCTGGAACAACCATTGCCGGTGAGGCCATTTTTAAATAGTAACTGAGCCAGTAGTCGTCCCTCGCGAACCCAAAATTCGCTTTCCTCCAAAAAATTTGTTTTCTTAAAATAGTAGACTTCCCGTCATGTACTAAAGTTGAAACAATATTTGTGTCGACAGAAAGTTTCCTTAGGTGCAGACCGCAGACTCGACGAGAGCTGATAGTGAGGAGACTATCAGAACAGACAAAGAAAGTGAACCGGGAAAGCTAGCGGTGGGGGGACGGGGAACGAAACGCTCCACGAAAGAAAGCAATAATAGCAAGTGTATTTGGCGGAGAAAATTGCAATGAAACATGCTCAGACGTAAAAACAACGAATGGAAGGGTGGCGCAGACCAGCTGTGCAGAAAGATAGGGCAGGCGGCGGATGTTTGGAACTGGACTGAGACCTACGTAGGTGCGCGCCTAGGTCTAGGTTGGCGGTTCGCTGGTCTCCATCGCAGCTGAGCCACCGACTGCCGTCGTAGATCGAGCAGGACGAATCTTGATACGTCGCGGTCCGTAGAGGAGGAGGTAGGCACAGTGCCAATCACCACCACCGGACAACTTCATGATGTCCTCGGTGCCCACCTCGGAGACAGTATCATCATCCAGCTTGAACCATTTGCCTAACGAGGGCATGAAAAAATGAAAGGTAGCAAGCGTGTCGAAAGGCGTAAGAAATCAAAAAATTCAAACCGAATGCACGCAAATTCGGCCGAAAAAGGCAGACATCAGAAGTAGACTTTTTACTCGTACACTAGACGACTAAGAGAATATTGCTTTTCCTTCGGGCGCCGCATTCTTGGTGCGAATGTTTATCAATGAAACCGAATAAGGGTGGGATAAAACCAGGGACGGGTAAAGTAGGTAGGACGTCAAATTATTCGGGTGCTTCATACAATGCTGGAAAGCTGAATTCAAAGCCTATTACTCCGTTACCGATCGCAGGAGACGGGGTGCTGAAGAAGCTACAGGGAAATTTTGATAAAAACACCGAACAGAGATTGCAAAGCACGTTCAACCCTGACCGGGGACATTAATACTTACCTCGAAAGTTGGTTAGACACTGCGCTTCAGTCCATTCTCATTATTCTAGCCCTATTTAAATGTTCCTCGTCTTTAATGCTATCTTTGATGCAGTTAAGCAGATGTCACCTTTGAGTTCAGTTCACAGTAACGGGGACAAACACAGTCTCGAAGAGGACGTCAAAGTGAATTATTTTGTAGCTAAACAGATCTCTGCAACTTGAAGCTCACCCCCTCTTCTCACACCCCTTATATTGAAAGACGGCAAAGACCGGAGATGGGTGAAGGAACAGTGACTTAGGAAGCTAAAGCCAGGTCTGCGCATGCCACACATGTGCCTATACCCCTATACTCCATATGAATAAGTTTCCATTGAGTGGGTGACAGAGGCCACATTAAGGTACCATAACCATCTGACTCTTAGTCCTGGGTGGTACCCAGTTGTCCTGCTAAGTGGCGGCTTTCTGAGCCATGGTTATTAGCGCACCACGATTAATTTTTTTCCCCGAGGAAATTGAGTACTAGATTCGAGCTAGAAGGACATTATTTTTCGAACTAGGAGTTCCAACCAGTACCGTACGCCACGTGAAATTTCGGAGCAGGTTGACTGTCTTAGGTATTGTCACTTTTAGTATTCTCAGAAATAAACGGCTAACTTGAAGTAAATCAGTTGATATAAATAGTTGGGCCGAAGTCCCTCAACCACCGCGGGATAACCAAGTGTCCTGTGCTGTTAATATGGCTCTATCTGTAACCTTTAAATATACTTCTCGTTGCCTGTGGGGATTTAATGAATATTACGCATATATCCCGCTTCGGCTGATAGACTTCGGCCCAAATATTAATATCAACTTTCATTCTGCACCGATAGACCGTAGTTCAAACTGATTTACATCCAGTGAGAGATTCATTCCTGAGGATATTAAAATGCGGAAATACCCAAACCAGAATATCTACCAAAAAACATACGGGGCATTCCCAGCATTAATGCTGGGGTACCCACCGAGGAGCCGAGCCCCTTACAACTGCATTAAACAGCTGTAGATCTGCCGCTGTCGGTATTCGAATACCGACGAAAAAAGTGTCTGCGCTTTTAGCTAGTACCCGTGCAAGCATTATGATGTAGTGTAACCACAATGTGTCTTAAGTATTTCGAGACGATCTGGGGGTCGACACAATCGGGGTGGGAAAAAGTATAAAAATGAAAGCGCACCTTTTTTTCTTGATCCAACTGACGTAGTGCCCACTGGTGCTTGATCGGCCCTGATGAGTAAGGACTCCCTGAAGTTCGTAAAAGCCCGTGTTGTTGGATCCTGGATCATCTTCAAACCAGTAGGGTTCATACAAGTCAGGATTGTCGATGGGATTAGGCACATTATCTGAAATTATGAAAACGAAAAGAAGGGGAAAGGGACGGTAATACGGAACTATATATGTTGCCGATAATTGAGTTCCTCAAAAACTAAGCCAGTTTATTGAACAATGTTTATTTTTTTCAGTTTATATTATGACAACAATAAACCTATTTCAAAGAGCCCAGGAAGTGAAAGCATGGCTAGGCGCAAACGCAAATGCTGCTCGCGCAAAAGTCTGCTTGTTTTAATTCGGCGTCCTCGAAATCGAAACTTTAAGCAAAATACAAAAGACGAAACGCAAACACTGAACTGACATACCGTCATTGACTGAATTTGGAAGTTTTTTTTTGCCTTTGCTGACAGTGCTTCTTCGTCTTCCTCAATACGCACCTTCTCCCGCGCCGGCAGCAGTTTTTCCTGCAGGTCTTTGGCACAGAACTCGTAGAGATCCAGGTTCAGTGGGAATTTTATGTCTTTGAGGATCTATGAAATACGCATGCATTGTTGAGTCAAAAAATAATAAAAAAGAAGCGACTACCTTAGAGACAGATGGTGTAGTAGATAGGGAAACTGACGAAACATTATGATGGGAATACAAATAACCGGTATGTAAGCAGTCAGACATTGTGCACAATACGTAAGAAACCTATCTCACACATCAGATACTTCTAAATCACGTCCCTCGTGAGGAATGGGATAGTTTTACGTAAAACTTGACGTTTTTATCTTCCGGCAAGTTCTTACGCTAACAAGCGTCCCGAACCACAACTGTGTTGTTGTACATGCTTTCATGAAAAGTTTAATTAAAGTTAATTACGACGAACAATGTTTTGTTCGGCTACGATGGAAATTTCTAGACACATACAAACATTCTAAAGTAACTTCGAGACGGCCCGCCAAGTTATTTTGGATAGTATCCATTTGTACGGTAAAATGGATTTAGTGTTGCTTATTTTCAGCTAGTACGTAAGTTATAAACGGAAAAGGTAGCGCGAAAATCCAGTGAGAAGTATCGGGATATTTACAGAGCCACTGGTAAAAATAGAACAGGATTAATGGGGTGTGTACGAAAAAGGTTCCACGGTAGACAAGACTAAACGTGGGGAATGGGCATTCATTTTCCATAACAAGGAAATTTTGAATAGAAAGATTCTGAGAATGCCTCGAGAACATCATACTTATTCGGATTTTTGTTACTGAAGCCCATTTTCCTCAAGGGGCAGATGTAATGCTTAAGATAGTCTACAATACGGCCCGAGCTGTCATTTACAGGTAAAAATGTCTAAGGCCATATTATGTGTGTAGATTCCAATAGCTGTAATCGTATGATAGTTTCTGACAACTATAGTACCGAAAAAACTACTCTGGTGATTGATTAAGAACACTAAACAAAGCGATGTTCATTGATGTTTTAAGGGCACCTTCGTACTCAACGGCCCTCACAGTCAGAAGAGCATTGAAATTTTGCGAAAGAAAAATCATGCTTATTTAGAGTAAATGGTTTGATCAAGGTTGGTTTTGCTAATTATGTCTTAGTTTTAGTCAATGGCCAACCCCTTAACCTGCGACCTTAATAGCACTAGTACTCCCCTGACCTCGTCGAGAAAAGCGAAAAACATTGCATTAGACTGACGCATATGAGATAATGCGAAAATTAAACACTACGATTACCAGGCCAGCGTATCGTTTTAAAAAACTTTTCTAAACATCAAACAAGGGACAGGACGCCATAATGCGTGTTCTGTCACGTTTCGGAGAAAAGTTTGACGTAAGATGATTTAAAACAGTGCACTTTAATCTTACCATGTATATTTATAGTTATTTACTTCTTTGGATAGGCTTACACTGTACGCTTCTACAAATCAGGCTTACTCATTCAACACGAATTTTCACACTTTAAAAACTTCTGATTTTCTCTAAGAAGTTTTTTTACATAATAACATTTTCCTTTGAATTAGATAGTTTGTTTTTAACGCAGCATTTTGGTCGACGTACCTTGATCAATTTTTGAGGTAGTAGGAACTTTGTCCTAAATTACAGCATGCATTATCAGTTTTGCCACCACCTGTAATAACAGGTGGTACTTATAGCACCTGAGTGAATATTTTGAAAGAGGGGGGACAAAGAACTAACCTTTGCATTAATATGTTCCTTCTCCTTGTAGTAGAAGCGCACAAACTGCACACAAAGGTAACCGGGAAGGCGAGACACGCGGGATATCTTTTTGTACACTGCCTCTCTACCTAGGACGTCGGAGTTCTTCGTCAAGGTCCCCTCGAGGCCATTGCGTATTCCCGTGTGCAGATACTTAACTTCTGCAGAGAAAGCCAAAAAACTTTTCGATATGGTATGGAGCCAAGTCCGTGTGTCGTAGGTTAGACCGAACATTTTAGCCATCTATAAGAATACGGGCTTTTTTAAGTAGATTGTCTTAAATCGCGAAGATTATTTGCGTAGGCAGTAGAACACCAAAGTAAATTTTACTAGGCATTCAGTAGCAGCGTAATTTGCAGTATCGGCCAGGTCTATCACCACCAGGCCTAGTCCGGTTGGCATCAACACAGTTAGCTATGCCATCACTCTTTACGTTTGGTTCCGTCAAAAGGATACGGGAGGGGGTATTAGCTTCGTCAATCAACTGGAAAAGATGGATGCGTGACAAGATCTAGTCGATTAAATAGGACTTGACCACTCCCATCGATAAGTCGATAGCACTCGGCATCGTAGATGGGCAAAGCCCGACTGTTGTGTACGACATTCGAGTCATCTTTAAGTAACTGATTTCATAGCCCAGTAGGGACAAGCCTAGTCGGGGAAGAATTCACACGCTAAATGCATACCTATTAAGGGATAGTAAATATTCGGGTCACAGTGAAGTGCAAAATGAATTTCAATTGTGGAGCAAATCGGGACTGATAATGGTTCATCCAGTAGGACACATGGCTGATAATCTCGTACGCCCAGAATTACACCAAATTCTGTGAAATAACTCAGAAAGTTCCACGAGGTGCTTTTTAAGTCGGTACAACGGTTAAAAGGGCTTTTGCAAAGTCGAGCTGAAAATACAGCGCAAGTTTCTGGATAACTCCCCGCTCAACAGAATCCGATTAAGTACGGATTTTCATAACATTTAAGTCATTACGATGCTGGCGAGCTCTATTGCAAAAACACTGCATTTCGTCTTGGAGAGGCGGGAAGTAGGTAGAAGTAGGGCTAGAGAATGGTGGGAATTGCCGCTTTAGGTTAAGCAGATAACAAAATATTTTGTTCACTTGACTCAACCTTTCTGACAAGGGAGCAATGCGAAGAGCAAATAAAAGATCAGGCAAGAGAAACAAGGGCGAAATTCTGAGAGCAGCTTTCAAATAGGAATTTTTCTACATACATATATGATTCAACCCATACAACAGCTAAATCTCAGCAGTTTAACCATATTTGTGTTCGATCTTCGGGATAGATCTGTCTGATCACGTCTTCAACGAATGACTATAGAGCTGGCCATGAACACAAACAGCCAACTCACCAACATACTTACTTTGGCGAAGGTGGGCGCCGGCGTCCAGATGGCAAAAGCACTCTCGATAGATCGTTAGCTAAGAGTTGCCATGAGAATAGCAAGTAATTATGCTGGCCAACCAGAGTGCATGTAAGTGTATACTGAACGCCTTTTCTTGACTGTCACTTAGTATGGAGAATCCAAAAAGAAAAGACGAAAGTTGACCCAAAAATAATTGATCTAAACGCCTTTTTTAAAATCCAAGTGCAGTTGTACGAAAGGCATAATAAAAAAATATAATGCTTCGACGTCGTCGGGATCGGGTAAAAAAAAGTGAAGGTTAAATGGGATTCAGATCCCAAAAACGACTCTTTTGTCCAGAATCTTTCAAAGCAGATAACACAAATAAACTTATCGATACAGTACAAACGAGTTTCAAGATTCTGATAGGATAGTCTAAGTTTAGGCAACGTGTGCTACTCACGGCAAAGGTAAGTACGGCATTTTTAAAGAATAATAAGGATTAAAAAGGTGTACGACTAAAGAGTGTCATTTCATGTCAAAATGAAAATGAATACATGGGTAAAGTCATGTATTTAAATCGCTTTTCAAAACAAGCATTAAAAACGAAACGGTGGATAAATACTGGTTTTCGGAAAGTAGCTTGTAAAATAACAGTCTATTCTATCTCCCTTCCTGATACTTGTATCGAATAATGTTGTGACTTTCAGCAAGAATTATCCCAAGTTCTAGGCATAAGTATGCATACTGCACATTTGATACCCGTAAGTGAAGGAGGTCAAGACCGGATAAAGATGCATATTGAAATCGAAGGCTTATGATTAAGGGAAGTCATGATGTGCCACAATACTATTTTTATATTTGCGGCCCATTCCGATTGAGTAATTTTTCTGAGAAAACGCAGGTTCTTCCATTTTGTCATTCGAGTGAGCCTTGTAAAGAGCACAATGGTACAGAACACCGGAGCTCTTATTGAATCGAAAATACGAACAGGATTTGAGAAAAGAAGGGAAGATAGGATACCTTATCAATGAAACAGGAGAGCTGAGTGAAGGTGTCGACAGACTGCTGTGCGGGTTCCTCACCCTCCGTGCACGTTAGGGTAGACGTGAGTTGTCCTGTTAAGTAACGGTCGATGGGATTCCAGCCGCCGGAAGTGCCAAAGCTTTGCGGAAGACCCTAAGGCAATGAAAGTCCGGGCATATTCCAGATAAAAAAGGACCCAGAAAAAAGATCCCAGGTTTCGTAAAGGTCTAGTGCAATTGCGAACTTTATATCGACATAAGTGGAGTTTCTAGAGGGAAAACTTCCAACGAGCCAATGAAACAAATTAGGTTCTAGTTCGAGGCCACTAAAACAAGGCTTACGACAATAGCAGCCCAAGGCACGGTTAATCGTGATCCACCCTCTTCCGAAATTTATAAGAATTAACGTTAGGAGTCAGTCATTTCGGAATGTGAATGCTCAATATCAGACGCAAACATGCAGGGCCTTTGACTGTTGAAACGCTTAACAGTTACTATAATTCAATTGACTAGGATGAAACAACACTTATCTGAAATTTTAATGCGGTGGGTTGGAGGCTATTAAGAAAAACTTGAACACAGCGGGTATACAACCACGAAGTGTGGGCGACAAATAGCGAGCTTTTAAGACGTAAGACTACTTGCAAACCTTTGCAGGAAACCGGAAAAAGTACACAATGATGTTCATCGACCTGGCCAGTTTGGTGAATGGAATACTGCCGTTTAGTTTTTACCTAGGCCCTGGGCTTAGAGCTCTCATAGACGGTAGCGTGGCGATAACGCAAGACGAAACAAACTTCAGGAAAGTAGGCGTTAATATAACCTGATGTGTTATGTAGCAGAATAAATTACGACCCTATAATAAAAAGATAAATGGAACTTTATCTGAGCAGGAACCTGCATACTAAAACGTACTGCGTGAGAAGCAAAACTTAAAAGGCCCAAATAGCGTGGGCTGAACGAGACATGAATTAAAAAAAGCACGATGTACCGGTTTATTCTGTAGCGCACTGGAGTCTACAGTGACCTTCTGCAGGATCCTCACGACCTCGGTCCAGCATTCGTTTGCGTCCTGTTGCTGATAGACAGGCATGCCCAGACCAGCTGCCGACAGTGTTGGGTCCAACTGACCTACGGCAGCGTTGCTAGCAGTTGTTGCGAACTGGGGAAAGTTGGAGTGAAGGGCTTTCAGAAAAAAGACGGGAATAACAGCTTTCTCAGCCTTCTCCATAGACTGAAAAAGGAAGCGCATCGAAGTGACGAGGGCTTTTGAGTTTTCATTCATGCTGGGTGGTAGACGCGAGGGTTCCACACTAAAGAAGTCGAAGTTAACAAAATTCAGTTATAAATACGACGAAGAAGATGCTTCCGGTTGTCATAACAGAGGGCCTTTTACGGCAACGTCCAACCTTCAAGAAGACAACGGATAGAACAACTTAAAGTCGGCACATATGGTCGTTTGAAAATTATTGGTTGGATAGCAAGAGGAACGAAAATGTTAGAAATTTAACGCAGACGGAACAAAGGTATCACAATTAGGCCGGTAAAAGGATTGATTTCTGGAGGATACACGATAGTTCGACCGTCAATTTCGACGATGTCCACCGTATGCTCCACGGAAGGGTAGTGCAGGGACGGTGACTTGCGCGCGAATTAGTTTTAAGTTATATTAGCCTTGCGCTGCAGCTACCGCACTCTTTCCTCCTCCTCCTCCTCCCCCATCTGAACCCGGTGTCATGACAGAGTCAAGAAGACCGGAGGCGGGAGAGGGCGCAGGTGGCTGGCGCGGCCGGAACCGCCCCTGGGCGTACAACCACACCTGACTCGGATCTCACGGAGTGGGAGTGCCATAAAGGCCACATTAAGAAGGAGCCATTGCAGCCTGACTTTCAGTCCGCCAGGCAGCCACTCCACACAAAAGACACATTGGGCTGACCACGCGGTCCGAGTTATCCCGTCAGTTTGCAACCTTCCAAGCCACGGCTTTTAGCCCACCGTAATAGTTTCAAGCGTGTCAGATTGCTTATAGTGAGGAAAATGCGCTGAGCTGTTGACCTCACTCTCTCCCCCACCCCCACAATCAGACCACCATCCGAGCCAGTCAGTTATCTGACGTGGGAGTGGGCGCATTGGCTGACGGGTCGGCGTACCAGTCTTCGCGCGCCACAACACGACCTGGCCCCCATAACGCACACACCAGGTTTCACTAAATCAGGGGATATGGAGGAGCCATCACCGCCTGACTCCCAGTCCACTGGTCAGCCACTCGACACACAGAGCACATACACTGGGCCGCCAGCGTGGTCTGGTGTAAGCGTCAGATTGGCAGCCTTCCAAGCCTCGGTTTCTAGGAAACCGTGATTTTAGCAGGTACATTATGATGATTGTGAGGGTGTTGTCCATGTATTAGTGTAGATGGTGTGCGCTGATATGGCTTAGCCTCCGGTGGTTTACCACAGGTTGTCTTGGAGGCGCATGTGTCCTAATAAGCCTATGCGGTGTATAAATGTGCGGGAGCAGTGAGGGCAGTGAAGGCGGGCGCGGCGACTGTATGTCGGAGCCCCAGGCACTGGTTCACCAGCCTCCATGCGATGGATTCGCAAGTGACCGAGAAAGCCGATGCGTTAGTTGAAGTTGCAGGCACAGCGTGGGCAGGAGAAATCAGTAGAGGCTGGGGGGATGTCATTAATGGTATTTGGGGTGGCAGCGGCGGTAAGAATGGCAGGAGCGGAGGGTGTGAATGATGTATCGGTGTTGTCGGCATTGCAGTAAATTCCACTGTCATGGATGTGCATGTGACCGAACAGGCCCATGCGATGAGTGAATGCCCGAGGACAGTGGAGGCGACGATCTATGCTGTGTGTTGGTGCTCCAGACACTTGTTCACCAGTCTCTGTATGATGTATTCGCAAGTGACCGACCAGGCCGATGCGTGAGGTGAATATGCGGTTGCATTGAGGACAGTTTAGGGAAGAGTCCCCATCGATGACGGTGGTGGTGGTAGTGAAGGCGAAGGGGTTTGCCATGGTGGGGGTAACAGGCGATGAGTAGAGGGATGTGGTCTCTATGATGGTGGGAGTAATGGAGTTGATGCCAGGAGTGAGGGTGGGGAGTCTGGAAGGAGGGTTGGCAGAATTTGACGTAGAAGTTGGAATTGTCGGATTTTTGGTGCATTGCGTCCGAAGATGTCCAACCAGGCCGATTCGCGCACGGAAGATGCGTTGACAGCACGGGCATGTTGGCAGGGCCTGGGCATCGACGATGTTGGTCCGGGGCGCTGGTGACTTTCGTGCCGCTCTTTTGGCCTTGGCGGCGGCAATCCGGTTGGCCTCATAGATTGCTGAACCAGTCTTCACGGATCTTCTCCATGCCGGTCTATCCTGGGCGAGGTCCTCCCAGGTCGCCGGGTTGATTTGCAGTTGCTTCAGCGATTTCTTCAAAGCGTCCTTGTAGCGTCGTTTTTGACCTCCCTGTCGGCGAGCACCCGTAGCGACATCTCCGTAGAAAAGTCGTTTGGGTAGTCGCTCGTCGTCCATTCTTACCAGGTGGCCGCTCCATCGCAGTTGCACTTACCTCAGCATGGCGTGGATGCTGAGGATTCCGGTCCGCTCCAAGACTTCCGTGTCCGGGATCCTGTCTTGCCATCTCAGCTTTAGTATTCTGCGGAGGCAGCTGAGATGAAAGTGGTTCAGCTTCCTGGTTTGGTTTGAGTAGACGGTCCAGGTCTCCGCTCCGTAAAGGAGTGTCGTCAAGACGACGGCCTTGTACATCTTCAGTTTGGTGTTCAGGTGAATACCGTGGCGATTCCACACGGAGGCCTGCAGCCGGCTGTACTGATTGTTAATCCAAATTCGGCGCAGCCTGCGGCGAAGAGGTACATGCTCCTTTGCATGTCCTCCTCCGTCACGGTGTTAAGGGAGGTTATAGGCAAACAGACAGCATAAATAATTAACGTTTGCTCAAAAACGGGCATTTGTTTAAACGAATGCAAGTAATTTGTACCAAATTCCTTAGCACGATTTTAAAAAATCTAAATGTTACGCTAGGTAGGATATTTGTCAATTAAATATATTTTTGTGTGTTTGGTGATAAAACATGCTAAGCTACCGAAAGCGAGTCATTAGAGCAGTTATAATGTGCAAAAACTTTATGAATAAAGGATCATTCAAAGACTTATGCTGCTGTTGAACTCCAGGAGTGCCTAAATACACTTGTTGCAATATGAAACAGCCTGAAACTCACGTAAACTGCGGATAATCGGAGACTGAACATTGGTCGGGTGGTAAATAACTGAGAATACTATTGGTGACTTCAATTCCACTAACCAATACTCAGAGTACTTAAAAATACTGCAGTCGCGGCATAGCTGAATGCCGTCAAATAAGGAGGAAATTGCGATTACTGCCAAGCTCGTCTTTCTTAGTAAACCTCTTAGTCTAGTTGTTTCTTCGCGAAGTAACTTTCTTTACTTGGGATCCGAACAAATAAACGACCATAACAAAGCCGGACAATATCCGAAAGTGGATACAAGAAGTAAGGGTGCAGTCATTAAGAAACCGTCCGTGTGGCTAAAACTCAACGTACAAATACATGCTAAGACAGGTTGATTTGCTGAATTTAGAAACATCATACGTCGAGTTCAATTACTTTCGAAAAACAGTACCGCTTTTGCATGGGTTTAGGACTAAAATAAATGACTAAGACGGCTGAGGAATCAGGTAGGGTGCTAGTAAAGCACGCCTTCAAAGTCGGGCTCCTTTCAGATTGAGTTATGTACACAGACAAGCAGAGTGTGAAAAACGAAAGGAGTAAATTGGCGAATGCTGTAAAAAAGATTGGGCGTCAGAGGAGCGGCTTGGCTCGTTTCAGACCCCACTCTTGCATACTTACGACTCCGTATGTTCAGTAACCTAATTTGTCAACGAAATCTACTGCATGCCTAAAATTACCAAGCACAAGACATAAAAGCAAACGCCGACAATAGCAAACAACCGGAAGATAAACTGGAATACTGACGCACACTGATAGAGCATCTCGCAGTTCAGGGAGTAAAAACAGAAGCTGAAGAGTGCCATTCATGTAACAGGTGTTTCCAAGGTTGACGATTCCGATTGGCATCCGTAATTTCCGCTCATGGATTTCGGCTGGCTCAATCGGGGCCTGTGATGAAGAAAGCAAACTTGGCGGTATTTCTTCTGCTGTACCCATCAGCATGATAGTGACTCCCTAAGAAAAAGTAAGAACTTCCCAAACTAACATCTCTGAGTTTTATTCCATCATAGTTAGCGTCCCCAAGAATTCCTCCAGGCATCATAACATTTTGCCGTTCGGGAGGAACACCCGTGAGAGAAAACAGAACAGCTTTGAAAGATCCGGGTGGTTCATTTGTGTCACATTCAACGTCAGTAAATTTCTGCTTCTTCCACTTGACATTAACTACGAAAATGTAAAGAAAATTATCCCAGAAACGCACGCTTATAAACAGGCATGTTTGTAGAAGTGTTGGGCTACTCACCAAGTGTCCTGAAAGGCTCGTCGCCAGAACTGCACCAAGTAAAGGTTCAAGATAGCCAATATTGCGTTACTCAAATAGTTAGAGTGAGTGACCAATCTCATGCAAAGTAAAACAATATTCTGAAATGCTTTTATGATCAGAAATAATTATTTAAGTGGGTAAGTGATATTTACTACGATGCAAACAGACACAGTAGAATGTCGGATTTGAATGCATGCATGCATAGGACAACATCTTGCCGTGCAGTGCACTGATATTCTGTTGCCTACAAATAACCGTTATAAAGAAAAAAGTGAAGTTAAAAAGCACATTTTTTCTATTGATTTTAGTTGTTCATTTTATATACTAAAAGAAATTTTATTGTTAGGTTTTAAAAAAATTATAATCTTCTAATATTTTTGGGTGTAATATATCGTAGCGTTTATCTATATATGTATCAGTGCCATTAAGAAGATACCACATATGGTTCATTGAAAATTGTAATGGGTAGTGACTATGCTGTATATTTTATGAAGGCATTTATAAACGGGCGGATATGTAGATATTTGTACAATTTACATGTTTGTATCTTTCTTGTTCAGCTGAAACTTTATATGCGCTTGCTTTAATGTGCTAAATAAAACAACAGCCAGCTTCAACCAGCGTGTTGGACGTCTTCTGTTTTCTTTGCTGCATGTCACCACTGCTCTCTTGATGGTACTGATCTCTCTCATTTACTTGCAGTCAATTACAACGATCGATCTTCATTTCTCGATTGCATTCTACCGAACGCCGTCTCAATTGAGCTCTTGACTCTGTTCATTGTTTTGATGCATAGCTTCCTGGATCTAGTTCAGAGTTCATTACAATCGTCAAGAACACTTGCTATCTAAATGCTGCGTTTATCGTGAGTCTGCATTCGAACAATCCTCTCTCATTTTTACCGTCCTTTTGTCGTTTGTAGTTTAGACACAATTTCCCCACATAGCGTTAGTTTATTTTGTATACCTTAGTTCTTAGCAGTTTTGACCCTTGTCTACACTACAAAATTGGTGACCCCGTTTTTTTATAGTTACGCACCATATCACTTGTTATGATGGACTCTGAGACTAACACAGACTCTCTTGACGCAAATAGCATCTCTTTCAAACTGCCCCAATTTATGCCGAGCAACCCTCGCGTATAGTTTAGGCAAATCGGGGCGGTTTTCCCGACACGCCGTATCACCAGTGAACTAACGCGTTATTCATACGAAGTGCAATCACTTCCCTTCGATGTTGCCATTGACGTCGAGGACCTCCTGGGTCCGATCCCTGCTGAGGAGCCTTACACCCAGTTGAAGGACGCTGTAGTTAATCGTGTGTCAAAACAGCCAAACTGATGCCCGTGAGTTTTCACTCAGGTCGAATTCGGTGATAAAACGCCTTCCCAGCTAATGCGCCACATGCGTTCTTTGATTGCTGGTCGTCATATGGAGGATGCGATTTTCCGAAGGAGATCTGGGTTGATAAGCTTCCTCTGCCCATGCAGCAGGTATTGGCTATGCTTGACACGAACACCTCATTAGAAAAACTAGCCACTCATTCAGACTGAATCATGAAAATGCTACCCTAGCAGTGCCGCTTTTTCTAGTCTTCAACAGACATCGGTCTCCACTTCAAGAACTGGTAATGTTGGCACTCCTACTCATCAAGCACAAAAGGTACATGAAGTCCATTGGGAAGCTACTAACCATGTCGATAGGTAACTCCTCTAAAGGCGATATGCCTCTGTGGTTGAGTCCCTGCTTTCGTGCTCGAAACGAACGGTCGTCGCGAAGATGCCCTCTATACGCAGGGAAAGTCATGCGGTTAGCAATGGAAATTCCAACATGACAGCACCTAGATTGTTTTCCATTACTTTCACCTTGAAGACACTATAATAAACACCAATTATTTATTCTCCAACTTGGACTATTTGATCTTCGTTACCACTTCACAAGGACTGTTCCGGACCATACTGTTTAAACTGAACGTACTTACTTGCTTCATGCTCATCTGGAATTTTTTCTCGTGCCGAAATTCGTCATAAAACGGCATCAAATTGGAATTATTTTATCATCTTATTCAAGTTAACTACGCAGCCTCTGCACCAATAAAAACTGACAAACCCTGAAGGAACCACATTTGTACAACCTCTTGAAGATCTAAAGTTATCCAGTACCTTCAACATCTCTACACGGCTGAGTCGTCCGTGCATAGTTCCATAAAATTTACCGTTTTTAAAGCTTTTATGAACAAGTAGGCGCATTTTTTGCTCATATTGCTGTAAATACTCACCATACTCCAAACCCAGTCGAAATCTTTCGTTATACACACAAACAGGGTTCTTAAAACTCATGGACTCAAAGCAATTGTTTGATAGCAGCATAACCAGTAATGGCACTTCCATTAAAGGAAAGCCTGTTGAGCTTGCTTCGGCATCCACGACTGGCCCTCGATCAGTTTACACTTACAACCAAGGACCAGCAAAGCGCCAAAAAGCGTAATGGCAGCCAAATCCGTCGGATACGAGGACGAATCTTGTGTGGGATGTTCTCATTTATTACTAAGAGTTCAAAAACTGGAAAATGAGCTTGCAGACTTAAGGACGTTCTTGCAAGATAACAATGCTCGACGAAATACGGTTAGTCATATTACAGTTAAAAAAGCAGTGACCAAAGCACCAAAAGTACAAAAACTTCAAGTCGTAACAACTGCAAATGTTCGGGTGCGAATACATATAACGACCGGATAACAGGAAAACAGTCTTTGAATCCTACGGACGACGACCAAAGCGAACCACAAATCACATCCTCCCATCTTGTGTGCTCTAACAAGCCCGTAGTTGCATCCCAAGAAATAAACCTGTGGCAAGCTGCAATGGGGAAACACCACAACACCACCAAATTTGATAACGGTAATATCAGGACAACTGCAATATCGCCTCTTCCAAAGACAGTTCCGACTTCAGACTCGACTTCTGTCGGCTATCCCAGCAGTTCTAAAGAGCCCTTTGTTGAGAGCGAAAATACCAATAAGTGAAAAGATATCATTGCGAAACAACATAAAACGATTATAAATTTGAAAACAAACCTAATGAATCTCTCTGGTCATTCAGAGGAAAATATGGTCGGCAGTGAATCAAAAGACGCTCTAGACCGAGAGAACTGCGTAGTTATCCACTGTTTACCTAAATCAAATGCCCAAATCTCAAAGGAACGGATATCCGCTGATCTTGCTATGTTTCAGAACCTGCTGCAAGTTATACTTCATTCAGGAGAGACGATAACCGTTCGCGCTGCCTTCAGGCTCAGAAAAAAAAAGGATATTGAACATTCCCAAAATGTGAGACCACGGCCTATCAAAATTATCTTGGACAACAAGGAAGATTCTAAGCTACTTCTCTCGAGAAAAAGCATCGGCAAATTAGCATTGGCAAATTCGTGACAAACGGAATTTGGATCTGCTGACAGCTGCATACATACATTTCTGTAAGCCAATGCCCAAAGTTTGTTTTCGAAACTCGACGAACTGAGAATTCAGGTAGCCGTTCTGTCTCCCGATATTATAGCAATCAAAGAAACATGGCTGTCACAGAACATCAGCGATGGGGATGCAGCCTTATCCGGGTACCAGCTTTTCAGGAGAGACCGCACCCAACGCCAGGGTGGAGGAGTTGCGATGTATGTTAAAAGAAATTTCAGAGTGTGTGAAATGACGGAGAAGATAAGCAATGGTATTGAGGCTATTTGGCTGAAAATACAGACGTGGAGATCGCAATCCCTAGAAGTCATGACTCTCTACCGACCACCGGGGACAGATACTGACGCTGATACTTGTTTGTTTGAGAACATAAAGGAGCTTAGTAATCGACCAGATGTTGTTCTCATGGGTGAATTCAATGCACCCATCATTCGATGGAACGATCTGCAGGCACAGAGCTCAAAGTTTTCCTTCGATCATCGTCTGCTAAAGACAACCCTCGAAGCCCTTTTTTACCCCACATGTATTTGTTCCAATGAGAGAGCGTGGAGGACAACAGACTAGTTGTTCAGATCTCGTCTTCACTAGAGATACTGACAGTATAGACTAGGTACACTGCCTAACTCCACTTGGTCGAAGTGATCATGCAGTACTTTCATGGGAGTATGGTTTATATTCTGTGCCATCTGCAATAAATGAAACCATGCCCAATCTATGGCAAGGAGACTTTTGCAAGATGAGAGCTGAGGCATCACGAATAGACTGGCATTTTCTCTTCTCCGGGAATGTCACTGAGGACTGGAATTAATTTAAGGAGTTTTTGTTTAATCTAATAAAATGCCATTGTCCGCCATCACAACTTAGGATATCTAACAGACCACAGTGGTTAACAGGGGATCTAAAAAGAGAAAAAAGTACGAGGAAAGGAAGGCTTTGGAAGACATTTGGCTGATCCGATGAAAATTTAGCCTTCCAAGCATGCAAATTCAAAGGAACAAGGTTGAAAGCTTGATCTTCAAAAGCCGACGGGATTACAGGAGGATTTTATCTTTATTTATA